>JASDQU010736864.1:0-25390 GCA_032191745.1 Picea mariana
TAGGTCAAACCTGAACAAGGATCTCCAAAACTTGTTCAAGGGCCAACAGGCCCCCAAGACTCACCTGTGACTCATCCTGCATTACTCTGATCTAGGTAGCTCTGCCTCAAAAGCCTCGATCCTGGATCGAGCTACTTCAACCTGCTGTTTCACCAAGGCCTCCTACTTGAAAAAATCTTGAATAACTGCCTCGTTCATAGGTCCCTCTAAGCGTTGTTCTACTAAAGTGACTACTTGTTCCAGCTCTTCTCCTCGGCCTTCAATTTCCTCAAACATTTGGCAAGCTTTGTCCTAGACTGGTTGGAGCCTCTGAGTCACTTCCATGACTTTTCTTTGTATGGTATGGACCTGCTGTTGAGCAGTGTGTTGTTCCTAGGATCTTTTCATTCTTTCAACTACTAACAGGAGCTTCAACTGTGCCTGTACTGTCGTTGCTTGTTGCTTTGCCTCCTGAAGTTGTGACTCCAATGTCTTCAGTTCAGGGTCCTTAGTAAGTCCCTCATAAGTCAGTGCACTTCTATTGCTAAGTTGTTTACATTCCAAAGCTAATGCTCTGATCCTCTCAACTGCTCTCCGAGCAATGGCTTCTCTTTGTTCTCGTACGTCCTGTAGAGTACTTGGTACTGTTTGTATCTCTAGATATGCTATTCTCTGTTGAAGCTGTTGGATGGCTTCAACAAGATGCACTACTTGATGCTCCACTGGGTCTTCCTCCTTTTTCTCTAAGCCCATCACAGAGAGAAGTGCTCTGTTGACTGCTTCTTTTACTTCAACCTACTTCGCGAGCAGTTGTTCTTTCTCATGTTGGATCTGCGCTTAATCCTCTTCAGAATTTTCTTGGAGGTCGTCCTTCTTCTGTTGCGCAACTCGGTGTTGCTCTATCACTTCCTCTTGGGATTGCTTTAGGGCCACTGTGGCCTGTTTTTTTTCTTCATGTGTGCGACGAAGGTGAGCTTCAGTCGCATCGGCTAGTCTACAAAGTTGGGTGGGCTCATCTCCCAACTCTGTTCCTTCTAATGGCGGGGGCGCAGTGGACACTGCGCGAATGGAGTGAAGGGCCGATTGTACCCCTCACAGTTCTACTTCAATTTTTTCATACATGGTCTCTTGCTTAGCTTCATTTCTCTGCAAAATATATTCGGAGGCATCTGATACAATTGCGATGATAAAGTTGAAGTCATCGAGTGTGAGCATAGTCTGCAGTTATTCCATTGTTCTCTTCTTTGTCTACTTCATCGTCACCTCCTCCTCAAGGTGATTCTGAAGCAATTTCTTCTGATACACTGCTCAGCTGCTGGACCTCTTTTATATTCTTCCTTCTGCTAGTTCCAGGTCTATCATACCCTTCACGAGTGACCACCGGGCTTCTGATTAGCTCATGATGGGACAATTCTGAGAGGTCAACAGAGATAAGGAGCTCTGCAGGCCATTCCTTAGTTATTTCTTCTAGGTCCTCCTTTGTGAGTTTGTAATAACTTTGTAGTACTTCTTTGTGTTCATCTCCACACACAATGATGTAGATAAAAATTTTGTCTACGTGGAACTTCACAAATGGCCTGAACCTGTGCAAGGTGTTCGGCGTTATATGAGGGACAAACTCAATATCCCTCTTTAACTGTAGGTATTAGGTGTGGAACACTGCGTTTGAATGCCATTGTTTTCCCATATCACTCGAATACCAGAGCAAGATGAACTTCACGGATAAGGGTTCAGATGGATCTAGTTCAGGGAAGGTCGCACCTTCCGACATCTCCCAAGCTATGAATGTGATGAGGATCAACAACCAACTAAAATGGAACTCATGGCCCTGATCCTGAGCTTCGTGGTAGTCTTGGTCTAACTGGTTCACTAAATAATTTGCCTAGTTCATCTGTAGTGCATCCACGCATTTCTCCGTGAGGTCAACAACAAACCCTCTGACCTGCGTGGGTCTGTTCTTCCAAACTAGCTTACCAACAATCAACTAGAAAGCAAGGCACACTGCGCCATTATGAATGGAGGATACCTTGTAGCCTCACTTCCCCTTCTCCACGTCGTTGTATGTATCTTTAATCTTCTACGCCAGGGCATGGTCTGTAGCCTTCTGTGGGTAAAATTCTTACGGGTCTGGTCCCTGCATGCTCAATACAGTGATCCAATGGATTAGTGTCGGTTCGAAGGTGATGCGTCTGTCTAGCCACATGTAGCGTCCATGGAAGCTCGACAACAAGAGATTAATGCACACGTTAACCTCCTAGTGCCTTCCAAAATGAGGTATTTTCATCACGTTCAGAATAGTGGATTGCACGAGGTCCATAGTCCATGGTTGGGGGATTATCCTTGACTTCTTCCCCTTCATCCTAGTCAAATAACTGTGAGGGGTGAGCATGTTGAAGTTATTGTGATCCCCTAGGTTAAAGTCATTGATCTTTAGTGTCATGATCTTATCTGGCTAAGGCTTGCGTGTGTGTATCCCCTTCGGGAGATACGCAATAACCACGGTGTAGTCGAAGTCCCTGGGAACATTGTCACAATTCGCCGTGTCGGCCAGAGGCGGGATGTAGTCAGGCAAGATGGATGGGATTAACTTAGCATTCGCCAAGTCATCTCGATGCTTGGTTCTTTTCTCGGTCGCATCTTGGGATGGTCTGGATCCGCTAGCAGTCGACGGGGAGGCTTGCACTCCTCTCATTGATGAAGCTTGAATTCCGACGAACGTCACCTTCTCATCCATAAATTTGATGAGAACTTTTTCGACAGAATTTTCTACGACACTGAGTTCGTCTGACATGCACGCTCGATATCAGATAACTCAGGTCGATGAACAAATGCTCAATGCAATAGAACATGTAGCGAAGTCTCAGTAAGCACGACACAGTAACAATGAGTTATCTTATTGGCTTGGATACAATTCACGAAAGTGTTCTCGACGCAATAGTCAACGGAATAAGTAGACAATGATGTAACAGATCCCTCCAACGGACAAGAGGCCTTCATCAATGCAATTTTGTCCATTACAGCGTGGTCCCAACGGTCCGATGGCGAGCTTTCTGATCATAAATTATATTATAACCATTTGGGTTCATCAATCTAACAGTTATAATGACTCCAACGGTCATATCGATTCGCCATGGCAAAGTGCCAATCTAAGATGCTTTGATATTCTGGCGAAGTTCAAATTCTGGAGACCTTCCTTCTACGAAGTCTTCTCTGGAACTTCCTGTAATTTCTCCAAATTTGCTTTCTTTTTGTTGAGATTTCTAGCCTTCTTCCCTATGATATGTGTCTCGATATTTCTCTTTCCATTCTGATTCTTATCCCCACTCGGGATAGTAACTTCGCATTGTTGGTGGTCTTTCCTAAGGTTTGAGGCGATACTACTTCTCTGTCTGGGGTAGGTTCTCTACTCTCCTATACAGACAGATGTTTCAAATATTCTTGTGTTCTTTCAACTTCGACATCCAGATTTCTGGTCCTCGGTAGCTTCAACTAGTTTTCTTGTTCTTCCAGTAAGGGTGTTATTCTCTTAGCCATGAAGTCCCTTAGTTCTTGTTTTTTCTGTTCTAGAGCTTCCTCTTCTTTTCTTCGTGTCTAATCTTTCTCAATCCATGTTTTTCCTAGTAGTATATAAAATGGGGTGTTGTTCTCAAAAAACTTAACGATCTCAAATTCTTCTTTTGTCGAAGTTCCATGAGCACTCATAGAGGTTTGGGTAAGTCTTTCACATAGGGTTATCAACTTTCCTCTAAATAATCCTATTCCCCCCAATGAAGGAATCATAGCAGGCTTTCCTAAAATTTCTCAAGTTCTTTCTGTCATAATATTCACCTGTGTTTCCTCATCTAGGACACAGTCTATGTCGAAGTATCATATTTTTGTTTCTATGCACTCTTTCTCCTTGAAGATCTATAATAAGTTGATATCTCTGTGATCATTCAGGGTTTCTTTCATTTGTAGTAATACAGTCTCTGATTCTTTTCGAGGTTCTACCATGGTCTCAGTTTCTTGGTTTTCCTCAGGGTTTTCTTGTCTCATATTCATTTTTTCAACCTTAGCAGTCATTCTAGGGAAATCCAAACATCATGGTCAATATATTTATAACAAAGACAACTAGATCTTCTACCAGAGAATTCCTTAGCAAGGTGTCTCAATCTTCTGCAACTGTAACAAAGAGTTAATCCTCTCTTTCTCTTAAATGATCCCCAACCTTTCTTGTACTGTGCACTAGGATCATGGTGGCTAACCTACAGAAATTTCTTCCTAGGATCCTACATCCATTTGTTAGTCCAAACATTCTTTCTATGCATAGGAATAACATATCTTTCATTATTTCTATCAGATCTACTCATATCAAATCTTCTTTCTTCTAGTTGTGCCCTAGTTTTCAGACTAGGACAAAATTTATCAAACATACCTAGATCCATACTTTTGAAACAAAAATTTCCACTTATCTTACCTTTAACAAAGCACAAAGATTTCAAATCTTACCTCTTTAAATACAAATTTTCACTTTACCTTTATCAGAGCACAAAGCTTTTAGATCTTACCTCTTTTCTTCAGATCAAACTTCTTTTCTTAGCACAAAACTTTGTAAGTCAAGTAGATTACTACGTACTAAATCAACGGATCTACACACAGAGCTTTCTTTCTTTTCCTCAGTTCCCAACAATCACAGTTTCAGGTCCCGGCAACAAAACCATTGGTTGGCACAGGGGCAGAACCAGGGTTCAACGCTTCAACAATGCACCAACAAAACCCTAACTATCGACCCTTTTGGCAACACCTACGAAGTAGATGAAGTCTCACCCGAGGTAGAGGCAAGGGTGGTTGCAGGACTCCAGTGTCTGCAACTTTAGCGTGGACAAAGATCTCCGATTACAACACCTTAACAGAGCACTTAGCGGTTGTCATTCATTAGTACTTAGCCTTTGTCTACAACGCAAACAAACCCTCATTACAGTGCAGTGCAATATTCAACAAGATTCAACACATTCAAGCACTAAGCACATCAACATAGATCAGATCTAGCATCTTATTCACATCATTAGGCACCAAGCAATCATATTCATCTAAGAATACATCATTTCACTAAGCATTAATCATATGAACCATAAAACAACCATAATGCACAAAGAAACCACAACACAGGATATACGTGGTTCACCCCCAACCTAGGGCTACGTCCACCAACTCTTCTTCTCTTTATTGTATTCTGTCAATCATCTACATGCACATAGCCACAAGGTCGTACTTCGCATAGGACAAGATATCTGTGTGCACTCTGCCAGATCCTCCTTCCCCAAGCTAGGTTACAACACAAAGCCTTTACACAGTATCTTACATTCACTTGCACTTATCCTTGCAAGCCTCACATAGTATGCACAAATCATTTACAACTATCACTTGCACTTAGCACATTGGCCTTCACTTGCCCTTGACACCTTGGCCTTCACTTTCCTTTAGCACCTTGGCCTTCATTTTCCCTTAGAACCTTCTACTTACATCGTCTAGCTTTCTATTTATACATTACAAAATGGGCCTAAACATGGGTAAACCCATGGGCCAACATCCCCATACCCGTTACATAAGCCCAAAACCCAAAAATCCTTAAAAGGAGTCGAGATCCCGCGATCTCCACTTCTACTTGCGCTCTGCCTTCGACAACCTGTTATAGTCCCAAAATAGGTCAAACCTGACTAAGGATCTCCAAAACTTGGTCAAGGGCCAACAATCAGTTTTAAGATAATCCAATTCATACAAAGATTACAAAAATGAATCAATGACATGAAATTGGGACAATAAAGAGAGTTCTCATTAAAAACGAACAAAAAATAATGTAAATACTTATCATTTGATACTGATCCAGCACTTCCCTGGAACTGGCATCTAGATTCTTCTTTCCAGACCACTAGAGAATCCTCACACCTCCCGAATCCTTTCTCTGAACAAGTTAGGGAAAGAGAAGAAGTATCTTCCTAAATGGGATAATTGAGAAAGAATGTTGGAAATGAGGATTTCCAGAAATAAAGGGAGAAGTCCTATAAACTCAAGAAGGGGCTTGCAGACTCAACAAAAATTTCCTAGCATAATGATGCTTCTAGAATTTATTTCTCTCATCTACCCCATGACATTAATTTATACTCCAAAAATTTGGTTGGAGTAGTTATATACGGGCTATAGGGGGTCAGGAACTAGAGAAACATGTGAACTCTGCCCAAAAATTAGCAATTATATATTTTTTTGTTCCAAAAAAGTGCATACGCTAGATGGTGAAGAGCAACAAGCATATAAAAAGTTGCAGACGTTCTCTATTAGTGCATAGGGAGCGTATGACTAGGAAAATGGGGTTTTTAAATATTTTGAGGAGGAATTGAGGGGAATTTTGGTCTGCAAGTAGGAAAGGGACATAATAATTAGGCCAACAAGTGCATCCTTGCAATGAGGTGGCAAAAGATGATGTAACATCTACTGAATATATGATTTGTGCCATTGCACTCAACCTTTATCTAGGAAACCTATTCACGTAATGGTTCATCAACCTTTAGGATTAAAACAGTTAATTGTGTCTAAATAATCACTTAGTGCCAAACAATAATTATCTCAAACTCTTAGATTACCATACTCTTCCCCTCTTAATTGAATGTTATGTTCAGTGTCTCTAATCCATAAGTTAAAATATAATTTCCCTACCATCCCTATAACTACATAAGTAATTTATTTCACAATTAAAAATCACATAGTATCTACATATAAGAGGGAATCACTTCACTCATAACTATTTGGTAAACTAGTTACTTCGTGTAAATAACAAGTCTTATTACTAAATCCAAATCAAAAATTAAATACACATAACTTTAAAAATATTACAAACATATATTTAATTTTCCATAAATTTCCATATTAAATAAAAAATAACAACATCAAATATATTAAATATTATATAGCATTACAATGCCAATACTCCATACCAACTCAAAACATAAGTTTATAACTCAAATACAATCTAATACCATTACCATTACAATACCACTACTCCATACCAACTCAAAACATAAGCTTATAACTCAATACAAGCTAATACCATTACATTACTACAATGTCACTACTCCATACCAACTCAAAATATAAGTTTATAACTCAAATACAAACTAATACCATTAGCATTACAATGCCATTACTCCATACCAACTTATAACTCAAGTACAAACTAATACCATTACATTAGTGTTTTTGTCCAAAACATTAAAATCATTGTGACATGGGAACATTTAACTATATCATTAATGGCTTCATGCTTATGCAGAGTATGTGTACTTTAAATTTTCTATGTTTTTTTAATTTTTTTTTTCTATAGTGTTGTCTAAAATTTAAAATGATAGTTGAAATTGTAGATTTAGGTAGTTAAGATTGTACAATAAAAATGATTCAATTTTTTTAATTTTTTTTTAGTGTTGTTTAAAATTAGGTTAGAAATTTAAAATGATAATTGAAATTGCAAATTTAGGTGGTTAAAATTGTACAATAAAAATGATTCAATTTTTTTTAAATGCTGAATCAATTTATGCATTCAAAAAAAAATATATCATTCCAACAACCATTACATAACAATTATAAAATAAATAACATTTAAACTTATCCATCCCATAAATCAATGTTTATCTTCTCCTTAGCCTGTAAAATCTAAATAAAAAAAAAAAAAAAAGTTTATTGTTGAAACGTCGACAAACTTCAGTGGCATCCGAATGTCACATAACCCGACTTGACTCGATCCTTCTTGCATCATACACCCTGAAAACACTTATCAGAGGACTTTTATTACTCAGGGACCATGGCACAAGTTTCTCCAAAGGGATATGGATGCAATACATCCATCTCATATACACAGTGAGAGGTCAATTCATCTCTTTGAAACAAACCGTTCCATATTTTTAATTTTCCCAGAGACATCGTGAGCCTGTCATCCATGATTTATAACAGTATCTAAGTCATTTCATCTCTTTGAAACACACTGTCACATATTTTCAATTTTCCGAAAGCCGTCATTAGCCTCTTGTCCATGGTTTATATCAGTATCTGAAGAGTATGCGGAGCTGAAAAACATGGTAACAGCTTGAATTTGCAGTCTTCAAAAATATTCCACCGTCAGCCAGCCGCCCAAAACAGCTAAAGATCACTTCCTATGTAAGAAATAGCATCACCAATGTGTTTGGGTCACCTCAGAACCCTAAGAACAAGTTGTCGTATGACCTATATGGACTCAGAACGACGAAGATATGATTGTTTGAAAATTCTGTGTGTCTTGATGGCTTCGCAGTGCACCCATGCAAATTTGAAAATCCGACTGATTCTTCAAACATTAAAAAAATGAGGAAGTCTAAACGTTCTACTTTTTGGAAGTTTTTCAGTGATTTTTTTTCGTTCGATTTTACCCGAAATCTGGCGAGAAATGATTGTATCTGCAGATTTGAGTGGTCAAGTTTGTGTCATCCAAGTGTCCCAAGGGTTTTTCAGCATGCTGAATCCATCTATACATTCAAAAATACAATTTAAACAACATAAAATAGAGATTTTGTCCAGATTTACATCGCCCGATTCCATCCAAAAAACCCAGAAAGTAAAACCTTTAGCAAACCCTGTCACATAGCCAGCTGCTATAAATTTTATTTGATCTTTGTATTTGTAAGAAATTTTCATTTATTGTAAATTGGATGTAACTAAATAGTTATTGTTAACATCTAGGTTCAAAACCTGCTTTGTGACATGTTTACTTTAGTTAGCTGAGTTGATGACTATCTATAGATGATCTATTGATGAGTTGTGAGCTGATTGTTGATGATCATCTATATATGATCTATTGATAAATTGTTTGCACCTTGAAAAATTTAGGATTTACCTTGAATATCATCTTGAGATTGTTGTGAGCTGTTAACCTAACCTTGTACCCTGAAAAAATTAGAATTTACCTTGAATATCATTTTGATATTCTCTCTAGGCTGTTAACCTGACTTTATACCCTGAAAAATTTAGGATTTACCTTAAGATTGTGTTACATTTTCTCTTATCTAAAAATCTGATTTTAGAAAATGTCTATGAAGAGTGTTGAAGTGATGCTCAAAGTATGGTCAAGAACGCTGCCAAAACTGACTGCAAGTTGTTGAAGTGTTTTAAAACATTGAGAAATGCTTTTGGTCGTTGAATCGACACATTGATCTGGATGGAACACTAAACTTACAACCGCAACTTGAGTGAGCTTCCACATGATTGTATGTTGCTGTTGTGCTGAAAGGCTGAAGAAGATTTATTGCAAGTGATTTGCTGCAAATCCTTTTCCTTGCTCCTATCTGAAGGGTTGAAGGATTCTCACAAAACGGAGCCAGCAGTGAGAGAATGCACTTTTGAAAAATTGATATGTTGTTGCTAGTAGAGAAATGTTGTTGAACTTTTTCAAGTTATGCAAATTAAATTAAATTTTGAAGTACTTTGTAAGATTGAATTCCATGGTTTTATGAAAAAGGAAAGCCCTTACAGAAAGAGAGATCAAGCATGTTGGCACTTTTCTCAAAGAGAAAAAGGTGAATTGTGAGAGAAGTTGTGAATTTGAGAAGTCAAAATTTTTATGTTCAAATGTCATTGTTCAAATTTTGTTGATGTACCAAAAGTTTTATGTTCAAATGTCATTATTCAAATTTTGTGAGAGAAGTTGTGAATTTGAAAAGTCAAATTTCTCACGTTCAAATGTCATTGTTCAAATTTTGTTGATGTACCAAAAGTTTTATGTTCATATGTCATTGTTCAAATTTTGTTGATGTACCAAAAGTTTTATGTTCAAATTTTGTTGTAGTACATTTACTCGTTATTTGCAAATTAAATTTTACAGCGTGCAAATATCAATAGATATTAAAAAGAAAGTAAAGTTTACAGCGTTCACATATCAATAGATATTAAAAAGAAAGTCAATTTTTCTTATATCATTTTCACTTCTGTTACATCAACAAATTCAAATTTCTTACAAACATAAAAAGGTTTATACATGTTTTAATTTTCCTTTCATTTTTTATTTTATGTTAAATTGATCTAATATCTACTTTGAACATTAACATTTAAATTCGTGAAAGGCTAGAATAGATTTATCATTTTAGTATTGTATGTTTATACACGTTTTAATTTTCCTTTCATTTTTTATTTTATGTTAAATTGATCTAATATCTACTTTGAGCATTAACATTTAAATTCGTGGAAGGCTAGAATAAATTTAGCATTTAGCATTGTATGTATGTATTTATTTATTTTAACCAAAATCATTGTACTTATTTTGATCTGATAACAAGAACATCTTTTTCTTATACAGCTCTCTGTAGATTGGTTTCTATTCATCCTTTACATGTATATTGGTTTTTACTCATCCTTGACTTACAAATTAAAACTTATGTTATAAAATCACTCATGAAAAGTCATGTTTTTTTTTATAACCTTCACAAAAAACTATGCTTAAATCAAACCACTAAAATTAACAAAAATGTATTAATTATATATTTTTTTAACACAATTTCCTACCACAATGTCTACAACACAAATTTACAAAATGTCATGAGTTATCCTCTTTACACAATTTAAAGTCACAAATGAACTAATGTTAAAGGCTTCCATTATGCAAGCTTTGCATGCATTTCACAACTATATTTTAAGAATGTCACTCATATGGCTACAACTTATAGAGGGAGTTTTTTTAATGTATACAAACATATTATAAAATATTATAAGTGTATTATATAAATTACATTTTTCAAATGGAAAAAATAAAGTTTTTTTTTCTATATTAATCTAATTTTTTAATATAAAATTATTTTTCAATTTTTTTTTATATTGAAGACCTTTTCATCTTATTAATTATGATACCATGTCAAAATACATGACAAATAGAGTTTGACAAACATTTCATATATTATCAATATTTCAACTTTGATATAATATATGCACATATTTATAGCATGTTATTGTACTCATGTTATTAATGAGGAATTTATATACTTCAACTACTATTTCAAAATTAGCCCACTAAAATTAATCTTACTAGATTGATTTTTGAGATATACATATTTCTTAATTTATTGTCTCACCTTGGAGATTATATGTATAAGTATATTTATCTTATGAATTGAATATGATATCCACTACTTGTAATAACTATGTCATAACATTTTTATACTCATGAGTCATCTTAATATAATTTTCAAAGGTTTCAGTAAATATCCTTAACACATATTCTACTATCTTTAATTACCTAAATTTTACTTTGTGTTCTTAATAAAGTGTGTGGCAATGTAAGTAGGTCTCCTCACTCGATTATTAAGTTTCCTTGGGTCACACAATTGTACCCACCTCTTGAAGTAACAAACACCAATTTGATCAAATTTTGTCTATTAAGGTTGATTTTGGAGTTGACATGGAGCAGACCCATTAGTCTAACATCCTACTTGAGCCTAATATTGGTTGTTTTCTATTGTCAAGTTTTGATTTTTATTATGTTTAACTATGGTTTGAAACTTGGAGTAGAGTTTCACAATCAAAGGTCTTCAAACACCATAAAGTGTGAAATTAAATCTGAGTTTGAATCGTAAGACTATTGACCCAATTATGTATGTGAAATTAAATCTCGGTTTGCATCGTAAGACTATTGACCCAATTATTTATTGAGTAATTTATAACATAGAAATATTCAATCCATGGGACATTATATTTTTAAGTATGTTAAGGTTATCTCAACAATTTATTTGTAGAATATTGCGAGATTCCCTCACAACATCACAACTAATACAAAAGATATTGAATTTCGAGTTGCAATACAATTCCCATATTTAATGTGGTGTATGCTACATAAATACAATACAATGTCATCAATCTAGCCAATTAACTACTATTTTTCAATTTTTTCATTCTAGCTTAGCTACACTTCATGTGGCAATGGTTGACCTAGTATGTTTCATTTGCCTAGAAACAATTCAAAGTCACCAAACAATTCCTAACTCATCAAAGATGGCTCCAATGCAATTGATCAAACTTATTGTTGAAGATTTATGTAGTCCACCCAAAACACTTCAACAATTCAACATTTAACCAATTTAGCCATTTCACCAATCATTGTTAACTTATCCAACACCTAGTCAATTTCATAACATCCATTTGAAACTAACTACTTCATCCATGAACCATAAACAAAAAGAACACCATGAACCAACCACAAGAGACAAGAATTATTTTATAGAGGGACCCCTAGCCTAGGAAAACCCACTTCCAACATTCATAAGTTGAGTTCAAAAGTTATAATACAACCTCGAGGGTTGGGCACCACTAAAACTACCCATGGCTCAAACAAAATTAAGTAACGGAACAAACCTAAAAAACTAGAGTTGTTGCATTCCAATAGTCACCTATAGTTATTCCCAACTAAACTATTTCTCTTCACCCAAGTATGCCACACCACTAACTCATTAAGAACTTGCACCCTTGGTTTCCTACCAAGTAGCAATCTACACCTTAACTTCATCTTAGACACCCACTTAGTTCTTCTCCCCACTCAATGATCTCCCAAATATCCAAGTTACCCCTTTATTTGTATATACTTATCTCCATGGTTGGGACTGCCTTACCAAACAAATCAACCACATCTAACCCAACCAACTCTAAGAAATGAGCCAAAAAACTTGTATAAGTCACTTAAATGAACCACTCTACAAAATCTGGGTGGTCCCAACTCACCGAGTTGCTCCATGCAAAACAAGTTGGTCATTCCAAAAAAATCGATTGGTTGCCCCAAGTCCAACTCATCTCCAACATGCTACTCCACCAAAGAATTCATAAGGATCCACCACTTACCTAAAGTATTGTTTCTTCAACTCATGTTGCCACCATTGTGCACCCCTAAACTATTGATGGCTCCACACACATTTGTTGTTTCTATTGTTTATTATTTCACATGTATCTTTAGTTTCATTGAAGAGATTTGAGATGATTCATCATGGTGCAAGAGTGCACCACTCAACCACTCCCAACAATCACAACAATATCTCTACACTAATAATTTCATTGTTGTTGAAATGTTTCAACCCCGACCCAACAAAAACACCAAGTTTTAGCGTGTCAAAATACTAACACTTTGTCCAACTCCTTTGGACTCAACCCAACTCATCCAACAAGTCTCAATCTGTCCAAACTCATCCAGATCACACTAATTCCAACTTCATCTCAACCAGAATGGTTGTTGTTATCACTATTGCTTCCCTTTGTTGAGCTAAATTTGTGTCATGTGGTGTAACCACGCAAAAACCATCATTTCCTAACCATCTCACCAATTGACCTATCTAAACGACTCCATTTTGATGATCCAAATTCAACACTTGGTGCAAAAACCTCAACTTTTCACACCAACTACAAACACAGATTGCAAACTCCTAAGGGATCACCTTGTCAAACACCCAAGTCCACACAATATAAGATGAGCCAACATGGCCCTTACATACAATACTTAACTTTTTCATAATAAAATTAACCCCTAAACTTTCAAACTAAAACTCATATATGTCCACCAATTTAATAATTAAAGCTTTCTATATAAATTATAATTACAAGAAAAAGTAAAACAATCATCATCAAACATCTAAATTCAAGATACCCTACTAAAATGGACTAAGTATAAATATATTCATAACTATAAATGGCACTATAAAGTACCATAGTTCTCTACAACTATAAGTATTTAGTTCAAATGACAATATCATACCTAAATTTTCATTGAATCATGTTATAATCGGTTCAAACAATCACTTAGTTGTAACACTTGTTGGTGCATGGTTATAAGACCGTAGGTTAAAGTTATCTTAACCAACAAAACCCTTCAGACACCGGCCCTTTCGGCATCACCTGCATGCAAGTGAAGTCTCACCCGAGGCATCTATTGGGGCTGCAGAAACTAAGTTTCTGTAGTGGTGATGGAATGGGAGGTGATCATCCTATTCATTCTTACTTATTTGTTCTACATGCATTATTCTATATTTGTTCTTCCTTAGTTACTTAGTGAATTCAGTACATATTATCATTAGGATGCAACATAAACCACTTATGGTAACATTCATACTATTGCGCAAGGCTCATATAAGAACCAAATCTAATCTAGCCATGCATGAGGATAATATTCATGAACAATCACATAAACGACAAGCAAACATAGTAGTAATGTGGTTCACCCAAATTTGGGTTACGTCCACAATGACTAGCTTCTTTATTATTCTTTTTTTAATCGTCTTATCCCACTTACAATAGATATATAAAGATATCTCTCTCTCCATCTTGCCTAGCCACTCTGCAGTGCAAGCCTCTCTCTACAACTCTCTTCCTCCACTCAGACATAAACCCTCTTCTCCTCATC
Organism: Picea mariana; assembly: GCA_032191745.1. Classification (NCBI taxonomy): domain Eukaryota; kingdom Viridiplantae; phylum Streptophyta; class Pinopsida; order Pinales; family Pinaceae; genus Picea; species Picea mariana. The sequence goes on from JASDQU010736864.1 coordinate 14,402, forward strand.
CTATTCTATCACTTGCCTTACATAACAGTCTATGAACATAGAACAAATAACTTCAACTGGATCGAACCCATAGGAGAGAACCCCTAATCTACCCTACCCGTTACATATTTATACATAATTTCCAGGGCTCAAAACCCTACATTGCATATCCCAAAAACCCAATTACAACTCATGATAACTCATGTTGACTCTCTTTTCAGGCTTGCTTTTCCTTCTTTTATGTCTGCATGTTGCTTTTGTACTTTGATTGTTATTCTTCCTACTTTTGCATGTATTTATGCTTTTTGGCCCACCAAACTGTTATCCTTCCATTTCACCTACTTTCTTCTCTTTCTTTGTTCTCTACTGTATTCTCTGCTTTATTCTTGGCTAAGTATGTCCTTACTATGCACTGACCTTCTGTNTGCCTTTATTGTGCACTCTCAAGCCTGAATGTGCCTTTGTTGTGCACTCTGCTCTTGCTTTGTCTTCTTTCTTCTTATGTTGCGTCGATCCTCCATACTTAGGGTTTTTATGAAACTGAATCCAAAATGCATGTAAATTGAATCCAAGATGCTTGTCCAAGAGGCCCCCAACACTCACATGTGGCTCGTCCCGAGCCACTCAAGCTTGTTGTGCACTCCTCCATGCCTCTATGAACTTTTGGTAGGCGTCCTTGGTTGTCGCAACATCCTTTATTATTTTTTCCTATGTTCCCAAAATTTCCTCTAGACCCTTCGATGTCAGAGTCGTAAGCTTATCTTTTGTGTCATGCATCTTGCTTCACTTTTCCCTGCGTAGTTGTCAGCTCTCCTATCACCCTTAGTGCCTCTTCTTGTAGTGGTCCTAATTGTTGTTGAAGGATCTTCTGTTGGTCCCTTAACTTTTTGATTTCCTCATATGACTACCTTTGTGCCAAAATGTTCATCATTCGTTCAGTCGGTGGGAGAGTATTGATGCTCTATGAAGCCTTATGTTCATTTTCTTGTGCATCCCTCAATCTAGTTTCCATGACATTCATTTATGGATCCTCTACTAGGTTGGTCCAACTCCTCACACTTTCCTCACAAATCTTTGTGCATTCTTCCTCCATCTTCTTGAATTTTGCTACTGTTGTCATCGTTGTTCTCTCTCTTCCTACCCTTTCTTCTAGCGGTGTTCATAGCACTGTGTGTGATTGCAATTCCTCAATCCTTCTATGGAAACCTTTGATGACTTCACCGATTCTCGAGACTTGTTCCTCTATGCTGACCTCTACTACTAATGGTACTTTTGGAATTTCCTTATACAACTTTTGATGGCTACTTGTGTATTTTGTGTCATTTTCTTGGCTTCATCCTTCTCTTTTGAGATTTTCTCAGCCCTTTCCTTGGTCTCATTCTTCGCCTTCATCGCTCCTTCCACTTTTTCTGAAACTTCATTTTTTTGCTACAGAACAGTTTCATACTTTGTTCAATTTGAGCCCTTTCATCCATCACTTTGGTCATTTCTTTGTTTGCTTCATATGCGCGGAGCCTTATCTCATGCAAAATACCTACTTGCAAGTTTTGTAATATAAGTATAGGCATCTATGACACCAGTATATTCAGGTGACGTAGTGTCTTCATCTGTGCTTGCAGTTTTGGTGTTGCGAACTCAACTGCATCTGTCTCTATTTCTAGCATTATGTGCCCAACTGCTAACTTGGTCGGGACTGGATTAGCAGCCTCTGCTTCCTCCACCGGACTTGTGGATGGTCCTCCCTTTGATATGCACACTAGTGTTATTCAAGTTGCTTCCAAGAGTTGTTGTAATGCTACCAACTGATCTTGCACCTTCTGGTGTTGTTATGCTTGTTTTCTCGTAGCTTCCTCAAGGACCTCCGCTGGGGCATCTCGTACTTGGTAGTCAATTTGTTCCATGTCATCATCGATTAGATTATAGACAGGGGGTACCTTGTGTGCTTTCATCTTCTTCCAGGCACCTCTTACTAGCTCCTTCCCTTTGTCTTTGCATGTTACTCCTGCTTTGAAAACTGTGGACTACGCTTCTCCTGCTGATGGTCTTGGTGTATCCCTTGCACCATTGTTTTTCCCATTTCCATGTCCCTCGTCTATTTCGTCTTCATCCATGTCATGTTCTTCTTCCTCTTCCGGTTGTCCCATTTGTTATGATAATATTTTTCACTTGTATTCCCAATCATTAATGATTAGGAATACATCATCTTTTGTCAATCTATAGTTGGTTCGCAGCCACTGCGTGCAGGGTCCTTTTTGGCCTAAATGTACATATGGTTCATCCCTGCTTTGAATCACGCAACATCCTGGTATGTTTCCATCGTCCGGGTTCTGATGCGCGGTGTATGTTCTATGATGTACCTGATTGTGTCAAAGTAGACATAGAATGTAACAATGTTATCTATTTGTCTCCTTTTGTTTGTTGTATTCCATAAGTTGGCATACCGCGCAGATGCATTTCCTTTATTGGTTGTTCTCATACATTGGTAATAACCAGGTTCCTACCATCCTACTAGTGCAATCAAAATAAGAATCCAGGCATAATGAAACTTTGTGCCTTTCTCCCGGGTCTCTACACAGTCTGTCAAAAACGGATTCACCAAAAATGTGGCCCAATTCATTTGGACCCTCTCTGTGCATTTTTTTGCAGCTGCGATTACTGCAGCCGACACTTCTTCCTTTCGACATTTCCTTAGCAATTTGCAAGACAACACATGTGTTGCAAAGCACATGGCATCATCGCTTATGTATGCGACATATAACCCCCTCTTTCCTATAAAGGTGTTAAACTTCTCCTTCATGGCTTCTTATTGTGTTGTCTCCCCTGATTTGTTGATGAACAATGTGGTTGAATCCTCTCCTACTTTTGGAAACCCTGTGATCCATGCAATTAATTGGGTATCAATCAATATTGGTGGGTCAAGCCATAACGTTCCACCATGGATGAAACTAAGTAGTAACTTGACACAAGCGTTTATTTCCAGGCTACGTCCAAAGTGTAGAATCTCCAGTAGATTTGGTATCCCCGATTTCTCAAGTCTTGTTGGCCACATATGTAGTTTGAATAATATTTCTCTTGTGCCTGGTATGCTTTTGGTGCACAAATACTTCTCTCATGCCATCTCAAGAAACTTTTGCTCATCCGTGATATCATGATCTACAAACTTCAGGGAAACAATATTCCCTAGCATGTTCCCTTCAACACTTACACTAGGTGGGACTGTCGGTGTGGCCAATGGGTATTTTTCATTTGCAGGTACTTTAACTTAGGATGCAGTGTCTTTTCGTGGTGGTATATAGTCCCTGTGAAAAATTGCTTGTGAAGTCGAAGCTCTTGGTGTTTCTTCAAACACTAGCACCACTTGTGGTCTATTATATTGCTTGCATGTTGCTACTCCTAGTGCTCCAACTTTTAGTGGGGCCATTGTTCTGTATGAAAGGTTTCTTTGCTTGATATGTGTTGGTTTGGGTGTAGTTGTAGTTTTTCTCTAACTTGGCCCTGGTTTTCTCTGGTTCGCTTTGTATTCTCACAACTCTGAGTAATATAATATAACCATGCTTAAGGATAATAACCAAATATAATCTAAGAACCAAATATAATCTAACCATGCATAAGGATAATATTTATGAACAATCACATAAACGACAAGCAAACACAGTAGTAATGTGGTTCACCCAAATTTGGGTTACGTCCACAATGAATGGCTTCTTTATTATTCTTTTTGTAATCGTCTTAGGCCACTTACAATAGATATATCAAGATATCTCTCTCTCCATCTTGCCTAGCCACTCTGCAGTGCAAGCCTCTCTCTACAACTCTCTTCCTCCACTCAGACATAGACTCTCTTCTCCTCATCCTATTCTATCACTCGCCTTACATAACAGGCTCTGAACATAGAACAAAGAACTTCAATTGGATCGAACCCATAGGAGAGAACCCCTAATCTACCCTACCTGTTACATATTTATACATAATTTCCAGGGCTTAAAACCCTACGTTGCATATCCCAAAAACCCAATTACAACTCATGATAACTCATGTTGACTCTCTTTTCAAGCTTGATTTTCCTTCTTTTACGTCTACATGTTGCTTTTGTACTCTGATTGTTATTCTTCCTACTTTTGAATGTATTTGTGCTTTTTGGCCTACCAAACTATTATCCTTCCATCTAACCTACTTTCTTCTCTTTCTTTATTCTCTACTTTATTCTCTTCTTTATTTTTGGCTAAGTATGTCCTTACTACGCACTGACCTTCTGTATGTGCCTTTATTGTGCACTCTCGAGCCTGAATGTGCCTTTGTTGTGCACTCTGCTCTTGCTTTGTCTTCTTTCTTCTTCTGTTGCGTTGATATTCCATACTTAGGGTTTTTATGAAACTGAATCCAAAATGCATGTAAATTGAATCCAAGATGCTTGTTCAAGAGGCCCCCAACACTCACATGTGGCTCGTCCCGAGCCACTCAAGCCTGTTGTGCACTCCTCCATGCCTCTATGAACTTTTGGTAGGCGTCCTTGGTTGTCGCAACATACTTTATTATTTTTGCCTATGTTCCCAAAATTTCCTCTAGACCCTTTGATGTCAGAGTCGTAAGCTTATCTTTTGTGTCATGCATAACTTGCTTCACTTTTCCCTGCATAGTTGTCAACTCTCCTATCACCCTTAGCGCCTCTTCTTATAGCAATCCTAATCGTTGTTGAAGGATCTTTTGTTGGTCCCTTACCTTTTTGATTTCCTCATATGACTACCTTTGTGCCAAAATGTTCATCATTCGTTCAGTCGGTGGGAGAGTATTGATGCTCTATGAAGCTTTATGTTCATTTTCTTGTGCATCCCTCAATCTAGTTTCCATGACATTCATTTATGGATCCTCTACTAGGTTGGTCCAAATCTTCGCACTTTCCTCACAGAGCTTTGTGCATTCTTCCTCCATCTTCTTGATTTTTTCTACTGTTGTCATCATTGTTCTCTCTCTTCCTGCTCTTTCTTCTAGCGGTGTTCATGGCACTATGTGTGATTGCAATTCCTCAATCCTTCTACGGAATCCTTTGATGACTTCACCGATTCTCGAAACTTGTTCCTCTATGTTGAACTCTACTACTAATGGTGCTTTTGGAATTTCCTTATACAACTTGTGATGGCTAATTGTGTCTTTTGTGTCATTTTCTTGGCTTCATCCTTCTCTTTTGAGGCTTTCTTAGCCCTTTCTTTGGTCTCATTCTTCTCCTTCATCGCTCCTTCCACTTTTTCTGAAACTTCATTTTTTTGCTACAGAACAGTTTCATACTTTGTTCAATTTGAGCCCTTTCATCCATCACTTTGGTCATTTCTCTGTTTGCTTCATATGCGTGGAGCCTTATCTCATGCAAAATACCTACTTGCAAGTTTTGTAATATAAGTATAGGCATCTATGACACCAGTATATTCAGGTGACCTAGTGTCTTCATCTGTTCTTGCAGTTTCGGTGTTGCGAACTCAACTGCATCTGTCTCTATTTCTAGCATTATGTGCCCAATTGCTAACTTGGTCAGGACTAGATTAGCAACCTCTGCTTCCTCCACCGGACTTGTGGATGGTCCTCCCTTTGATCTGCACACTGGTGTTATTCAAGTTGCTTCCAAGAGTCGTTGTAATGATACCAACTGATCTTGCACCTTTTGGTGTTGTTATGCTTGTTTTCTCGTAGCTTCCTCAAGGACCTCTGCTGGGGCATCTCGTACTTGGTAGTCAATTTGTTCCATGTCGTCATCACTCAGATTATAGACAGGGGGTACCTTGTGCGCTTTCATCTTCTTGCACGCACCTCCTACTAGCTCCTTCCCTTTGTATTTGAATGTTACTCCTGCTTTGGGAACTGTGGACTGCGCTTCTCCTGCTGATGGTCCTGGTGTATCCCTTGTGCCATTGTTTTTCCCATTTCCATGTCCCTCGTCTATTTCGTCTTCATCCATGTCATGTTCTTCTTCCTCTTCCGGTTGTCCCATTTGTTATGATAATATTTTCCACTTGTATTCCCAATCATTAGTGACTATGAATACATCATCTTTTTTCAATCTATAGTTGGTTGGCAACCACTGCATGCAGGGTCATTTTTGGCCTGAATGTACATATGGTTCATCCCTTCTTTGAATCGCGCAATATCCTGGTATGTTTCCATCATCCGAGTTCTGATGCGTGGTGTATGTTCTATGATGTACCTGATTGTGTCAAAGTAAACATAGAATGTAACAATGTTATTTGTTTGTCTCCTTTTGTTTGTTGTATTCCATAAGTTGGCATACCGCTCAAATGCATTTCCTTTATTGGTTGTTCTCATACGTTGGTAATAACCAGGTTCCTACCATCCTACTAGTGCAATCAAAATAAGAATCCAGACATAATGAAACTTTGTTCCTCTCTCCTAGGTCTCTACACAATCTGTTAAAACCTGATTCACCAAAAATGTGGCCCAATTCATTTGGACCCTCTCTGCACATTTTTTCACAGCTACGATTACTGCAACCGACTCTTCGTTCTTTCGACATTTCCTCATCAATTTGCAAGGCAACACCTGCATTGAAAAGCGCATGGCATCATTACTTATGTACGCGACATATAACCCCCTCTTTCCTATAACGGTGTTAAACTTCTCCTTCATGGCTTCTTATTGTGTTGTCTCCCTTGATTTGTTGATGAACAATGTGGTTGAATCCTCTCCTACTTTTGGAAACCCTATGATCCATGCAATTAATTGGGTATCAATTGATATTGGTGGGTCAAGCCACAACGTTCCACCATGGATGCAACTAAGTAGTAACTTGACACAAGCATTTATTTCCAGGCTACATCCAAAGTGTAGAATCTCTAGTAAATTTGGTATCCCCGATTTCTCAAGTCTTGTTTCCCACGTATGTAGTTCGAATAATATTTCTCTTGTGCCTGGTATGCTTTTGGTGGACAAATACTTCTCTCATGCCATCTCAGGAAACTTTTGCTCATCCGTGATATCATGATCTACAAACTTCAAGGAAACAATATTCCCTAGCATGTTCCCTTCAACACTTACACTAGGTGGGACTGTCGGTGTGGCCAGTGGGTATTTTCCATTTCCAGGTACTTTAACTTAGGATGCGGTGTCTTTTCGTGGTGGTATATAGTCCCTGTAAAAAATTGTTTATGAAGTCAAAGCTCTTGGTGTTTATTCAAACATTGGCACCACTTGTGGTCTCTTATATTTCTTGCATGTTGCTACTCCTGGTGCTCCAACTTTTAGTGGGGCCATTGTTCTGTATGACATGTTTCTTTGCTTGATATGTGTTGGTTTGGGTGTAGTTGTATTTCGTCTCTAACTCGGCCCTGGTTTTCTTTGGTTCGCTTTGTATTCTCACAACTCTAAGTAATTGCAAATAACCTTCTTCATCGACCCCTTTGGTGCTTTTATCACCCTTCGATAGTTGTATGCTTTCTTTTGTGCCCAATGTAAATTTTGAATCCGGTCAAAATCAACCATTAATACTTTTCTTACTATGGCATTAATGCCAATCCTCCACTGTATTTTTCCTTGGATTTTCCAGTCTATCCCAATCCTCGGCAGTGCCTTCTATTTATGACTACGCATCTCCAGAACGTATTGTTATTTATGACTTTTTAACTATTGTCCATTCTTTAATGCCCTTAACGATCTTTTCCCTCACTTGAATTTTGCACGCACTTAACTGATTTTGTGTTGTTTATGTTATCTGTGTGATACACCCTTTTTTTGCGCAATACTTTTTCCTTACCTTTGTCTTTCTTCTTGTTTTTCAATTTTTTATTTGTTTTCTTCCTTTTCCTAGTTTTTTGTTTGTTTTTTGTATTTTACTTCCTACTATAGTACAACTACTATGATACTTGTGTTCTTGTTTAGTTCATATTAATGTGCATATAGTCAACCATCTCTATAGCTTTTGAGACGACTTCCATTAACCATGCCTCCACAGGATTCTCCATTCAAAGTTTCCAACTACGCAGCACCTACTCTTCTTCCTCTTGTACAATATTCATCCTCTTCTTCCTCAGAGAAAGTTTATGTGAGCTTTTAATTTTTCCTGGAGGGGGGTTCTTGTCTCCTCCTCCGACTGAGATACTCTTGATCACTTTTCTAGATGGGTGGGTGATTGGAGCACTGCTTCGAGATATTGTAGTCTTGGGAGTAACATTTGGGGACTGGCGACTTTTCTCGTTGGGACCCTTTCCTTTTTGTTTGTAAAATTCATTGGTACTGAGTATTGTCTCTAAGTCGCCAACAGTTTGAGTAGGAGCGTCCAATTTGTTATCTTCTTCTTCACCTAGAACAATGTGGATAAATGAATTCCTAAAACCCACTACTAACATATGTTCCACAAAAATTCCATTAGGGTCAAACACTTTTATCTTTTCAGCATACTTGAGATTCAGGTTGTGGAAGTGGTTTGCAAATTCATCTATTTTGTTCATATTTCTGAATACAGAGTCCCCAATTTTCCAAGGCAACTGTATGAATTTCTTTTTTCATTTCTCATGAAAAAAGTGCATCCAGAAATTATATTTCCTTGCAACTTCTGTAATAAAAATTATGTCGGATATATGGCATGGAAGAAAGGAGGGATTTCCTTAGAACAGGAAATCCTGGTAACATTGCAATTTTCCATTTGTTCCAAGGTCCCCTTTTTATCCAGGAATTTACTTTCTTGGGCGGATATTATTGGGGTATGTTTTCCAAACAACAATCCTTTAAAAACCAAGACAAAGTCATTGAAAACTTCATAAAAATGCAAGGAAGCTTTGTGCCTCCACAACGCTTGGTACCAAAAGGTCACTTGGTCAAATACACAATTCACCTTCTTGCAGATAGACAATTTAGGAAATTGACAGCAATGTGCTATCACAAAAACAAAATAAGAAGCCATAAAGAATTTATTATCCTTTTTATATTGAGACAATTGTGAAGATATTTCAATGGAAATTAGATTTCCCCAATCGAAAATGGCATGCTCCTTGATAGTAAAATATAAGATATAAAGAATCATACGAGAAATATTGGCAGTATTTTCATGTCCGGTCACTCTGGTGAATAACCAAGCAATTTCCCGAAAGGGGTTTTTGAACGAGTTGACCTACAACATGTTAATATCTTTAGGGATGACCGCAAGATTCTCCAAGAATTCAGGCAAGAGGTCTAGTCCATTGTCATGCATTTTCAATAATTCCTACAATCTTCACATTTGAAAGCGAGTGTTGGCTCAGGTAGTTTTATCATTTTACGAAACACTTGAGGTGAAAGAGAGATGGGAGAATGGTCTTGAAGTTGAATAATATGTTGACTTGGTATATATTTTTCAGCGCACCAGGCAACCAGTTCCTTGCAGTCAAAAACCTCAGGAACATAGCCTACACGAGCAATTTCGAACGTACAAATTACTTCCTTCTGAGCAAAAGGGGATGAATAGTGAGAATAAGCTCTAGACCACTAAAAGTTTTGGTCCTCATGTCCAAAAAATTTCAAAGTATCTCTGCAAATTTTTTTTCAAGCTACCGATGCCATAAGTTGACGAGAGTGTTCTTTTAATCTAGATAATATTTGAAATGAGCGCTTGAGAGATATAATATAATCTTCCGCAAATCTTGATTTAATGTGGTTTAATAAGAAATCTCCTTGAGCCCTTCGCTTATTAATGATGATCTTTACAGAACCTTCATGATGAGTTATCAACATTAAACCATACTAAGTGCATATTGGGAAAACCACGAAGGTGACAGGGATGGACGAGAGAAATTAGGATTAGGGATTTATGTGAACCCGCCAACCCGGGAACCCACAATCTCGCAGTTTTGGAAGGTTGAAAATTGGCTAAGTTTTGTAATGTGGCAGGTGGGACTCAATATAGGAGAGATGAGATACTTAGGAGCTCAAGGATTCTAATGGTTAACATGTAGATCGTGGATCTTTTGGGTGAAAAATGTATACCATGGAACATGGGATATGAAAGTTTGAAACCCGCCAACTCGGGAACCCGCGACTGTAGAAACAATTAAGTATAGGATGATATGGAGGTCGGTTGGACTCATGATATGGGAATAGGAAGTGAGAACCCGCAAACCCGTCATTTTTTAAAAAAATGACTAAGTACAGTAACTAGAAAAGGAGAATAGAAGGGAGATAAGAAAGGGGAAATTGGGTAAGTATAGAAGAGGGAAAATAAATGGACAAAGTAAGTTGGGAAAAAATAAAAGGGGAGGGAAATTTTGGAAGTGGGAATTGACCTCAACAAGGCCAAGTATGGATTTCAAGGGACAGGTGTGAAGAAGGATGCATTGCTAGCACAATAACGTTATTATGAGGACATGGATGAGCATGTTCAATAGGATTTTGAGGGATTAATGGGTACAATGAAGAAGAATCATAGCCAAACTTCCTATCACACACCCAATCCCTAAATACCCTTTCTAAAGATGGGGGCATCAAATTTCCGTTTTTTCCAAACTATCTCAAATCCTAATTCTGGGATCTCCACTAGCTACTGCTCACCACGAGATTTCTAATGATTTTCACCGCACTAAAAGCAAAGTTCTAGTCTGCAAGTTATTGCCTCTCGAAGTCACCTAGGAGATTATTAGTTGAGGTCTTCGATGTTCGACAATGAATGCCCCTTTTTCTCACTCCCCGAAGTCCCTAAATATCTCCACGTGGCCCTGGCCTTTTGGTGATCAGTGTTCAACATTATAATTTGAACGTTCATATATTGTAACACGCCCCAAATATTTCAAACTTCTGAAGTTATCCAAACTCTCGAAGTCTCAAACATGTCACCAACCATGTTGGCCAGGCAGCCACGAACCAAAAGCTGACATGCGTCGAGGGCCAGGGGTGACAAGTGTCCTCAATAGTCATTTTTTAATAGGCATAAGGGGTATGTGCATCATTCATATCTTGGTGACACATGGAATGCATAATGTGGGTCCACGTCACATCGAATGAAGTCATCATGCCATGTCATCTTGGACTGATATATATCCA
>JASDQU010736864.1:25490-50686 GCA_032191745.1 Picea mariana
TAGTATCTTTCCTAGAAAGAGGAGAATGGCAGACTAACCGATCTTTCCATCAGTTAATGAAAGAGACCAATGCGATAAAATGCATGTTGGGTTCTTGGAACAGTTCAAATTATTTTGATAATAAGAACTTTGATCTATTCTACCGAGAAGGTCTACAGTTCGAGCCCGTATAGCCCTATACATTCCACCAAGTTACACTACTCTTATATATATATCCCCTCACAGTCCCTATGACTTGGAATTTCAAAGTCTTTCGGATCATATCAATATCTTGTCCTTATCAAGATCGATGGATGGGAACGTTGGAATAGGGCAGGAAGATCAATATTTCTCATCGATCGATCTTGATCCGATACCAGATGATCGGGCCTAGAAACCCTTTTTTCATTAAGAAAAAAAAAGGGGGGAAAGAAAATAAGTTAATTAATGACTGACATGATGATATGCAATCACCATCCATTACATTATTGGGGGTTACTAATTCACTTCCGATAGACCCAAGGTTCTAATGAGTGATCCCGGTCTATTGGATCTTGGCCTTCGTTTGAATAGTAAGTAATTAGGATTGATTCTTGGAACCTTATGAATAAGGTGTAGGTAGATTCCTAGCTAGTATGGTGAATGGCTTCCTCCTTTCCTTTTATTCTCAAGGGAATCTCTAAGAAGGGGATCTATAGAAGTATCTGTCTGATCCAAAGAGTTCGGATCGTAGGACTGGAACTAATTGTAACATATAGGACTGGAACTAATTGTAACATACAAGAAGCAAGGCATTTGTCTTTTGTTTCTTTTTTTTCCGAGGCACTTATAGATTCCATCTAAAAAGTGAGATAGGTTCAAACAAGTGGACAATGGAATTTTATCTAGGCTTCTATGAAACGTTGTAGGAAGATTTGTTAAGTATAGTTAAAGAATCCAAATCTTTTGGAAAGATACTATGAGAATTAAATGCTAAATGTATAGCATTGATTCTTACAAAGAATCATCCATGATCACTTGATGAATATAGGCCAATACATCTATGTAATTTAGTCTATAAGCTTATTTCAAAGATTATGGCTAATAGGTTGAAGAAAATTCGATCAGAGGTAATTTCAAAAGAATGTTTTGGTTCTGTTTATAATAGGAAAATGTAGTAGGCTCGGCTCAGGAGGTATGCATTCTATAAAGTTGAACAAAATCACAACAATAGTAATGAAAATAGATTTGGAAAAGGTATATGAAAAGTTTAACTAGTTGTATAAGGTTGTTACTAATTCAACTGGGGATGGACATACCAATTGGGAATTCGATAATGGGATGCCTTTCTTTAACATCTTTTGCAATCCTCAATAATAGTTCTCCTTTATATTTCTTTCATTCCTCAAGAGGACTTAGGCTAGGGTGTCCATTGTGTCTTTTTCCTTTTTTGCCAATGCCAGGGGGTTGAGCAGATTGATTATTGATTAAAAAAGAAAAGGGACCATACAAGGAATCAATATAGAAAACTCAATCATCCTTACTCATCTTCTCTTTGTAGATGATGTAATGCTATTTGGTGTAGGCACAATTCAAGAGATGGAGAAATTTAAAGAAATGTTGGACCTTTATTGTAATGGAATAGGTATGGAAGTAAATGTTCAAAAATATTTTATTTTCTTTAGTGAGTTGGAAGAAGATATAAAAAAATAACTTTTGCAAAATTTTCCATATTTTTTTGGATGAAGGTATAAAGTATTTGGGATTTAATTTAAAGCCAAATGATTAATATTTTTTAGATTGGCATTGGTTTGATATAAAAATTGAAGATATAGTGTTGAATTGGTGTTTTAGATGGTTGGCTTGTGGAGGCTAGTTAATTATGGTTAAATTAGTTCCATATATTATCTTGGTTTATTGGTTGTCCTTGGCTCATATCTCTAAAGGGATGCTAGACAATATTAGAAAAAAAGTGCTTCAGTTTTTTATGGACTAGAAAACATGAAAAGGAAGAGATATTGTTGGCGAAATGGATCAAATTTCCAATCAAAGGATGACAAGTGGCCTTGGATTGAATAACATATTCAATTTTGGTCAATATTTGGCATCAAATAATTTATGGAGGCTAATCAATAACAAAGGACTTTGGGGAGAGTTACATAGAAAAAAAAGGGAGTAGAATCAATGGAAGATTGGTTAAGAAGGGGAATGGAGTCTTTTAAACGAGGCTCCATAATTTAGAAAACATTAATGAAGTCCTTTCCCCTATCTAGAAAGTGGTTAGCTTGGAAAGTAGGTAGAGGAAATGTGGCTAGGCTTGGGGAAAATCCATGTATTGGTTGCTTTGCAAACTTCATACTCTTAGGCCATCTAATTGATGTACTCCACAGTCAAGGAATTTTTAATTTAATGGATCTAAAGTTCCAAATTATAATCAATCATTGAAGAGAATATTGGAAGGAAGAAAGTCACATAAATTTGTAGGATGAGCTAGTTGAAGAATTGTACAATTATACACTTTAGTTAAAGAAAAAAACTATAAAATTGATTGATGCATATGATGAATCAAAATGGTCCAAGAACAAAGTTGTGAGTGTTTATACTGCAAAATATGGGTATGCAACCAAAATGGAGGAAGAAGAGGTTGGGGAAAAATGGTGGTGGAAAAAAGTATGGAAGACCAATAGCCCACTTAAGACTAGGATATTCCCATGGCTAGTGTTATCCAATAAAATTTTAACTTGGGAGAATTGTCAAAAGAAGAATTGGCAGGGTTGGGGAAGATGTATCTTATGTAAAATGATGAGGAATTTGTAAATCACCTTTTTGCACAATGTCCATATGCAAGGATGTCTGCAATGAAGCTTTGAAGTTATTAAATGGTAACAACAGGTGGAAAAAATACTCCCACTTGCTTGTTTTGAGAATATGTACAGTGATTTAAGTCAATAGGTACCCACATATCATTACCTTGCATTGTCTTGTGAGGCTTCTGGTTTACTACAAATAGTATGATATTTCAAGGGAGAAAATTACTCCATATGAAAAGCTCCAAATTTTTATAAATTAAAAGCATCTTTTTTTATATTGCATGTCAAGGAAATCCAAATAAATATGGTGTTGGTGGCATCTTGCATTTGAAAAATATATATATATATATATATATATGTTTATTTTAAATATGCAATAGGACAAGGAATAAATAATAGAGCCAAATTCTTTATCTTATATTTACTTCTCAAATGTGCAGTGTATTGAGGCATTAATAGACTTTAGGTTACGGGGGATTAAAGGTGCTAATAGAAACTAGAAACTACCATATAGAGAATACATTTCAAGTGTGATCATGAGCAAGGTTTTAGAGGTAAAATAAAAAATTTCAGAAATTTTTAGTATCTACACATATCAAGAATTCAATGTTCAAGTGGATAGACTATATATAAGGAATCATTATTTCTACACGAAGGAAATTTGTCTCAATGAGTTTAAGGATGAATCTTTCATTCCAAAAGTTGTGTACTCTTTTTATTAAATTTGTTTGAAAAGACCAGTGATAAGTTAGTCTAGTGATGCAGTTAGTCTCTGATGTACTTAAAAATTTCTATAGTTTTAAATTTATGTTTGGATTAATATGAGACAATTTTTTTTGTTTTTTTAGCACTTACAAGTATAAGTAGAGGTTGTAAAAGCTAAGGGAGGACTATAATCTTTACTCTTTTAGATTATTTTTGAGTTACAATATTGGTAGAAATTAGCAAAGACCTTGGGTTTGGAAGATGAAAATGTTAAAATCTAAATGTTAATATATATTATGATTTAAAGTGATACTTCATTAAAAAACAATAAAATTCTTAATATTAACATATTTTATTCATATTATTTATTTTTATATAATTAAAATTAATGTATTTTTTTTTACTGGAGGAATCAACAATTAGACACCTACTCGCATGACACGAGGTTGTATTATCCAAGTGTTATCACTATAACCTCCAAACATGTCAACATGGCTTGACATACAAGATAAGTAGAGGGTTTCGAATTAACAACTTCACATAACTGAGTATAATACAATACACTACTAAATATTCTACACCCTTGAGATTAATATAATAATAAAATTTATTTTATTTTAAAATTATGAAATATATTTTTAATTTTAATTAAATAACTTAATTTATTTCTAAAATTATGCAATTTAAATCATGATTTAAAATACTATCTTCTTCTTCTTATTTTTTTTAATAAATAATATTTTATATCATAAAATGTTAATATTTTTTTTTTTGTAAATAAAAAGAGTAGAACCTTATATTATATCATGAGTGTACAACTGTGAATCGTTTGGTAGCCACCTGTCCTGCCACAGAAGGGAAACCAGAACAGGTGGCTCCAAGCGATGATAGATCTATCATGGCTGTGAAGCTGATTACAAAATTGTACAAAAATACTAAAAGTATCTACTGGAACGTCTTTCCATCTCACTAACCTAAGGCTAGCTTCAAACAAAGCTGCCATTGCTCTACAACTGTAAGAAAGATTTAAAACTATAATTGACAAAAAGCAATGTCTGGGGTAGGCCGTGTCAAGCCATGGGGGAACCTGGGTGTCCATTAGAAGTGAAGGTCGGGACAAACTTATGCTTGCAGGTGGGGAAACTTGCTGACTTTGGAGCGTTTGAGAAGGCCTCAAACAGCAGGTCCAATCGTTGATTGATGATCCTTTTCTCGTGCGCTTGCTCGTCCTGTCGCTGCCTGATATCAAAAAGGAGTTCAAGGTGCTCCTCTGCCAGATAGTGGATGTTCTCCCCTTCATCTAAAACTTGCCAACTGGGAGGGATTTCCTCCTCAACAATGCAGCCACCTTCCCAACGATGAGGTTGGAAATCGGGGACAGAGGGACTTGGGAGGCAAGTCGCTGAGGGCGTCCCTGTCTTGTTCCCCAAGCTTAGGCCTGGTTGCGCAGCAGAAGGTTTCCATGCATGCTGAAGTGGAGGTAGTGTCTCCGCTTTATCCAAGTTATGGCCTTCAGGTATCTCTGCCCTCGAAGAGAAGAATGGGGGATGAAGTGGCAGTGGTGGAAAATGCACAGTGGGGGACATGGTCTCCTCCTTTGGTATGTGCAAGGAGGTTTGGGTTTGGAGAGGCGAATCCTCCAATTTTGGGGTACGCAAGGTGGACTGAGAGCAGCTGGTGTGTTTGAAAGGGCGACCAAAATGGGCAATGAGAGCTCTTTGGGATGCAGTGAGTCAATTATCATGGGTATAGGCATTTTTGTTTTTGGTGGATCGCTTGGGCTTGCCTCTGTCCCCGGGCATGGTGGGAAGAAGCACAGGGGTAATGGGGGGGGAAATGGTGGTCTGGGTGGTCTCGTAAGACACTCAGAGTGTGAGCGGAGAAGTCGAGAGGGTCGAGAGACGCAGTGGTGGAATGGTAGCTTGCAACAAACAGGAGAAAGAACGTGCCATGGAGAAATTTAACACCTTTGAGGGCCATTGGAACCTTTCCCATTGCCATTGAAGGCTGACAGGACTAGTTCAAGCTCTTGGTACTTGTGGTCTGGCTGGATCGTTCTTTCGAGTGCTTGCCCAGGCGCACTGAGTTAAATGCCTTCAATGTTTGCTGCATAGTGAGTTATAACTCAGGGGTGGCGGCCTGAGACATTAAATTCCCTTGCCAACTTTCCCAGCCAGGTGTCCTCCCTCTCTTGCCTCGTGTCACCCCATCCAAGTATAAAATGTTAATCTTTCTAACATAGTTTAAAAAAAATATTTATAGCTTTAAATTTTTTTTTAATAAATAAATAAACAAACCAACCTTCCATGTAATGATTGCTTAACTTGTGATATTCATGAATGTTAAATCACTTGTCATGTTCTTCAACTTTGTTCCTAAACATATAAGTTTGTTTTCTTACTCAAATGAGGTCTAAGGTTCGTAATGACTTTAATTGATAGTGTCTATTGTAATTATAGTTATGTTTTTTTCAAAAAAATCATAATTATGTTATTATTTTTAATTAAGAAATGATTTAGTGTTTAAAAAATACATTTTTATATTATACAAAATATAAAATAAAAATGATTTTGTTTTAATATTTTTAATTATTAATAATTTCAATTCAACTTTATTAAAATATTTTTTTAATATATTGTTTAACAATTAATTTAACTTTCAATTTGAATCGATAAATTATAAAAAACTATCTTACGAAGTCATTTAATAAACCTAATATCATATTAAAAACTATCTTACTAAATGATTCAATAAGCCTAATAACATATTCGAATACACATTTAAAAAAAGGGCCATAAAAAATATATAAGTTGTGACTTTAGCTTAATACTAGAGTTTATGTAGTGGCTCAACATTAATGTTCTAAAATCATCAAGCATGATAGTTTACAATGAATAAATTCACGAAGGAGGAATTTGAATAAGTTTAAGACACTTAAGTCCATCACGTTTTGGTAAAAATGCTCTTTAATTATATATGGAGGATTTTTACAGGTCACATATAAATTTAATATTTTCAATCTTTTTTAGGTTATATTGTTTGGGAATTTTTAAATTTTTTTTTTTAATTTTGAGAATGGTATTGAGGGTAAACTCTAGAATCTTTAGGGTACAAGATTGATTAACAACAAGGTTTGAAGCCATTACAGCAATATACTTATCGAGCTCAACATGTCACTTACAGAAAATGAACCTAGGCGGGTAGAATAATAATCATTTCTCCCAACCACTCAAACTAAATTTGATTCACAAATATTTTCACCTTATAAAAACTTTGATAAGATAAAATATTATTTTATTTCATGATCCATCGAAACATATTCTTTTAACTAAATTCATTCAATAAAACCAATGGCATGTGTTTATGCATGATGTAATAGATATTCTCAATTTTTAACTCATATATCATCTTCTCATAGCGATTTTTAAATGACTATGAATATTATAATGAAGTGTTCATCATAACATATTTATAGACTACGGCTACAATACAATGAGTCTATATTCTATCATGCATATATTTAACATGTAAACATAATAGAAAAAATCACACCGTTAACAAGTATAGTTGTAAATAACACATCATAAAAAACATATAACATATTTTACCTTGAACTGAATTTAGAAAAACTTCAATTAAAGAAGGACTATGCCTTTCTTCTTTAATATAATGGAGATTATAATACATGTTATAAAGATGTCTAAATTCACCGCTAAGCTACGAGACATTATGGTCTACTACATTCTTCTATAGATTGCCTCTCCCACTCTTATATGGTAGTTTACCCTCCACACTCACTGCTCATACTATGGAATAACTACGACAACCAATGAAAGTGAACCCTTTTCCTTCCTTTTTAGGTTTATGATAGTTGGTATCAGGGTTACGGTGAGGGTTTTGGAACCCTATCAAAATATTCATGATGCTTCTAGAAGTCTCTAATAGACTCCTGACATTACTAACAACGAATGAATGAGTCATAGGAGCTAACATGGATTCTACATGTATTAACGATGGGGAAATATCAATGACTATTTGGCCAGGGCCATAACTTTCACATACAAGCTTTAATTGAGGAGCACAATCTTGTTGGAAAGATCTCAACAAGAATAATATTTTGGTGTTGATAAAAACATTTGGTAATAAGTAATTGTCATAGGGCCAAAAATACATTGTTTAGGGCTTAAAAAATGTGTCATAAGTTCAAGACCCATAAATGGGAAAATCAAGTATGTTTTTAAGATGAATCAACACAACCACCTAGACCAACAATTCCCAAATGATTTTCTCATTATTCGAGAGCATCAACAAAATAATGTAGTAATTGTAAGGATCCATTTGGAACATCTCTAATTGTGGACTTGAATAAGACTTTGTTTTAGCCAAATATTTCTTTGTAGTAAGTGCCTACAACCACCTTACAATTGATCTATCCAAAACTAAAATAATATGACTATGAGCAAGATTGTATTAGTTAGTGCACCTACCATTATCATCGTCTCACAAATCCTTTTAAATAAAAAAAACTATTTTTATTGAGCCTTCTTTCCTTAATGTTTTTACCTAAAATTATGAAATATTAGAAAGACAAAAATCCTAAATCTTCCATGTCTAAATAGACCTAGGGTACAAATTCCACCTTTTCTTTCTCAATATTCCCAAGACAAATAATGCACTGCCTATTTTTAAATTTTCCAATAACCTTCAAAACACATCACTCTAATGCACTGCCTATTTTTAAATTTTCCAATAACCTTCAAAACACATCACTTATTAAATTTAAATACTGACACACCTTCACCCTCCACCTACTCATCCTCCAAATTTCACTTATTATCCCTTTCTATAGGCTGGTATATAGTGGTGAGTTCGCAATGACTACATATTAATCATGATTTGACCCAAAAAAAAAAAAAAAAAAAATTGTGCTGTTTTTCTAATGTCACTTTATCACTGAAATTTTTATTTTTATTTTTTTCAATTATTAAATTTTTTTCAACCATCTCATTGGATGACAAAATGAGCATCTTATTGTCGACCCGGCGACGGTTCATAAATGAAAACATTAATACCTGGCCGCAAGTCATAAATACAAACATATGCTCGTCAGTTTTGATGGCTCATCATTATTTTCTTGTCACTGCACTCTACACTGGCTCATCTGGTTCGATGGCTCATCAGTATACTCCTGTTATTGCAACCATCTTCATTGTAGTTGAGGGTGCATTGTGGCCATTTGCATGGACATATTTCTCCACCTCACCGCCTCCGTACTTTATTTTATTGGTCATGTTATTTTACTTCCCTCTCCTTCAGGCAGGGCAATAAGTATTTCCCAACATGTTACATGTATTCCTGTTATCTCCCATGAGTGATTCAACAACTTCCATTAGAGGCCAACACCCTTTTTAGCTGATTCAGAGAAGGCAAGGCAAGTCTTCAGTTCAAGAGATGGGCCTTGATCATGTGCCTCAACACAACAATTTAGGCCTTCACTATCCAAACTCATTGCCCAAGTTGGAGACTGTTTCGTCCGAAATGGAGCTACCCCAGCAACGACAAAAGAAGAATAAGAGATGTCCCAAAAGTACATCCAATCTGGAATTCCAAGAGCTAAAAGGATTTATGGAGCTTATATTTGTCTTCAGCCAGGAAAAGTTGAGCCTGCGACTATTGGATATTCTCCCTGGGTTGAAGCGCTTATTAATCGATCATAATATGCACAAGAAAATAGAGTTTTGAGAACTGCCCTTGGAAAACTGGGAACTGCCCAGCATAAATGCAACATGAGTGGAATTAAAAGAGCATCTGAAGCTTCGGGCTTGTTCTGTAGCTTCATCACTAAAATGATAGTACGAAGAGTAGGCATAAATTTTTCTTCAACAAATTTTCCTAGAAGTTGGATGCTCATGTGCTGCTCTGTACAAGCAGTCAAGTCTATAGAGACCTAAGTCTATAATCCCAGTGTCCAGTAAGTAAGTTGAATCCATTATTACAATTAACCCCTCAGACCCTGGGATTATACAAATGAAATTTCAGACCCAAAAACAAGTCTATAGAGACCTAAGTACAAGCAAGTTCATACTAAAAAATAGTTGATAAAATTCAATAAGATTTATAGTAAGTTGAATTTTTTTTTTTCAACTTTTCATTTAACAATCCCGAGGATGTGTTTATCTAAGTGACAACAATAGTAAGATCTCTTTGAGAGATCCTATATAGTTTTTACTCTTTATATGTAAATTGAAATCATGAAAATTTCCATCTTAATTGAAAAAATATATATGGTCATGTGGATTCCAACTAAAAAGCAGATTTATTATCAAACACTGATTAAATTCATCATTTTACATGCAAAGTAGGTGAGTTCATTTCAACCACTACGAGAGATTGTTCAATCCATATAAGTAAAACAATTGTTTTTGTGATGATATAGTCTTCTACCTTCATTAAGTAGATTCTCAACTTAGTGTGGAGATAAGTAGTTATCGTAGCACAAGTGTAGTCTCTAAAATTGATACCTTTCTAAAGGAAAAATCCAATTATTGTTTTTTCTCACACACTCACACACTAGTTAAGTTCCAATCCTAACCATTAATGTAACTTCTATTCCAACAATAATAGGGTTTCATCAATCTCATTTAGTTCAATCTCTTACCATTTTTTAAACTACTAGCACAATTTTTTTTAATGATTTTAGTATCATTAATACTTTTTCACATATTGTAACGTGTGTTGCTTCAAGTTTGGCCACTTAGGGAATGACTATTTAAATGTTAAATAAAAATGTTATTGCTTTGACAGTTATACTCCGTGAACACCATTAATTCCCTATGCAAGTTCCCTTGAAAGGACACCAACATCAACACCAATAATGGATACAACAAAAGGATAAAAATACTTCCATCACAATGAGAATGAAAAGGAAAAGAGCTTTACAAATAAAAAAGAAAAAGCAAACTAGACATGGATATAGATACATAGTAGAATAATTTTACTTATTTGGGTTCTTCGTGACTAGTGTTGCAGATTTATTAAAGTCACAGTTGACATAATAGTTCTTGAATTGTTGCCTATAACTATTGAATGCATAGGATGCATGATCAATAACCGTGTTAGGATGATAACAAGGCTCCCCTGGTTGGATGGTAACACAGGTGTTGTCTCCCTGACTGCAAGCAAAATTAATAGTGGATGACAAGGCAAAAATATCTGCATTGGCATCTACACCACACCACAATTTGGCCTTGTAGGGTGGAGGCAGAGGAGGGAGAGGCTTATACTGCGAATCCTAGAGCTTCCCAGTGAGATCGATCTCATACACCATGGATCCTTTTGGAAAAACAAAACCCCAATGCCTCTCAGTCCCTGGTCTAGGTTTGATTCTCATTAAACAATGAAAAAATGTATGTGGGGATGAATTGATTGAGCCTACGAGGGGTTCCCACTGGAGGATCTGCAAGCATTCTTCTTATAACTCTCTGCTTATAATGGGATGCATTAAATATGTTGGCACCCAACTTACTAAGGTCACCAGCATTGGGCCATCTAGTTTCAACTATGGCCAACCTAATTTCCTCATAACGCAGTTTTCTCATTGCATATACAAGCAAATTTGCAAGATGTTGGTCCAACACATTGGTATACACAAGACCATTGGGGTCAGTGTACTTTTTGTCATGATTCCCAAAATTGGAATATTCCAAACGTATATCGTTAGGATCAAAAGAATAAGGAAAGTAAAGATACACATCCATAAAAAAATAGGATCTCGTTCTATTCAGAAACTCAAGAATTGGTTTCATGACACTTTTCAAAATATCGTCCAGAAAAACACTAGATGATGGAGGAAATCTTGATATAGGAACTGAAGAGGCGAGCATATCCATAGCCAAGTGGGTTCCTACCTTGATATGATTCAAATTATATCTAAGTAGAGCTCGCTTGATTCTCCACATAGTGGGCACTAGTTGGTACCAAGTCTGTTTGTTGGTGTAGTTTGTTAAAACTTCATTCCCCACTAGGATTATATTGATCTTGGTTGCTGTATTGAAGTAAGCAACATTTTTGTTCACCCATTTGTCTGCGAATACTGGCTGGCCAAGACATTGGCAATAACTTCATTCCTAACCATCATAGAGACCTTAATACCAGTGTGATTGAGTGCCTTAAGGATTCTTGGATCAATACTATAGGTTTTAACCCTTCCAATCTTCGTTCTTTCGATCAATTGCGTCACTTCTTGTACATAGGGCGGGTTTTCTCCAAGCGGCCCATAAGTGATACCAATGGTGTATTTCTCTATATATGTGCATCTTCTACTCTTTCCTTCGTGTATTAACCTTGGTTTCTCTTTATTTAATATTTTTTTCCATGTTTGATTCTTGAAAAAATTAGAATCCAAAGCATGTGCATACATATACGAACACTACTTGTGCCTAAATTCATCTAAGATTTTCTTGAGTTTTTTGGATGTCAAATAAAGGTGGATTCTTCTTCCAAGACTAATAAAATATAATAGAAAAAAAATGTATGAATTATTTATGGGAAATAATGTGAGTTACACAAAAAATATTGAGAGCTTCTGGGTTGTAACGTATTTGTGGATTCTATTGTTAACAAAATATAATAGAAAAAAATTATATGAATTACAAAAAAGTTATATGAATTATATATCAGAAATAATCTGAGTTACACAGAAAGATTGTGAGCTTTTGGGTTGTAACGTATTTGTTGATTCCATTGTTAACAATCTGAGTTACAAAAAAAGATTGAGAGCTTATGGGATTTAATGTATTTGTCGATTCCATTGTTAATGGTAAAAAAAAAACAATAATGGAAATTGATATATGTCATGTCAAAAAATCCTACAGAGAAAATATCTTTATAGAAATCCATTCGAATGACTTGGGAATATGGACAGACCACCATTCTCTTGTTGTACACAATAACAACAACAAAATTCTACAATGCTGTAGATTAATCATTCAATTAATCATTGAATACATTGAGGTAATAGCCATGATGGACACGTGAATTACATGCATTTAGTAGCATACCGATGGACACATGAATTACACACATTTAATAGCATAACGATAGATCAAGATTAATACTATATATAAAAAATAATATGTTTTTACAAAACCATATATCAAACATTGTTTTTGCAACTTGTCACAAACTATGTAATTTAATCTTAACATGACTTTAAATCATTAGCCCCTTCCAATGCTTGCACATTTATTTATAAATTATGTCATCTTGTAAATATATGTACTATTGTCCCGTGGACAATTGTAAATTTAACTTATTTGTGTACTATTGTTTTGTGGTCTTAGTTTGGTACTTTCCCTACTATTAGTTACAAGTTTGACTTAATTTTTTCTCAGATTTCCAATGTAGAACTTAGGAAAATCTCAATAATAATTTTTAAAAATTAAAATAAATGAAAAACCTTCATCTTTCTGTCATCCTATTGGCGTTCAACTTCAAAGTGTTATTGCCATGGTGATGGCGTGAATTAATTGTGAATTATTATTTTTTTCTCGATCAAGATCGAATTCTCGATTCCCTCACTCTGGTTCTGGATGCCTTGGTTGAGTATTGATGAACACATAGCTGAGTATTTATTAACATCTTGTTCACCTTGACAAGATGCCTTGGATGAGTATCGATGAACGCACAACTGATTAATTATTAACATCTTATTCACCTTGCCAAGTGCCTACTGCCTCTGTCTCGACTTCGATTTTGTTATTCGAGCTCATTGCCTCTGCCTTTGCTAACCAACTCATAACTTACTCTGCCTTCTTTGATGGAACCGCTTAACCATGCTCTTTCACTTCTCCTTTGGTAGCATCTATATTTCCAAACTATTTTAGGAACTTAACTTATGTGGTAGCATCTATATTTCCAAACTATTTCGACATGTATAGATGCAATCACATTACCTTATTAAATTTAAACACTGACACACCTTCACCCTCCCACTACCCATCCTCCAAAATCTATTTCTATTCAAACATTTTAGAAATAATTTATATATCCTTCCACTTATAAAAGTTCCCAAAATAAAATAATATATAAAAAATAAAGAAAAATATTTCCATTACTTTAAATTTTAACACTTCACCTTCCCCTCACCCTCCTCAAAGGTCTCTTTCTATTCAAACACTTTGGAGCTAATTTATATATCCTTCTACTTATAAAAGTTCTAAAATAAAATAATATATAAAATAGAAAGAAGAATATTTCCATTGCTTTCACTAGATTCCCTCGTATGGTATGGGCCTATCATATGCATGTAGAATAATCTACTTACATTTGTTAAATATTTTTCATATTAATAAAAAAACTTTTACATAAATCAGAGCTACATTGAATTAATAAATTATAAAATTGAGAATTCAAATCATAAGATATATGATAATATTACTTTATCCTTGGAATTTTTAATAATGTGGTATCGAAATGTATGTTTCTTTCATAAAGTTATTTTATGAAATTCCAATGGAATTACATAAAGTATATATTGGTTTAAAATTTAGTTTTTATAAACAATACAATGAAAATTTGTTAAATAAAAGTTTTTGAATGGTTAGAGGATGGTGACATTTCTCTATCATTTTTTAGTGTCACTCATTTGTTAAATTAAAGTGGGTGATATTTCTCCATCAAACAAACTTTAATATCTTTTAAAGGATAAACTTGTCATATCATACGATATCCCAAGATGGTACAATAGATTTTCAACGATAATAATATACAATATATTTCAATGCCATTTATGTTTAGATTAATAATATGTAATATGTTTCAATGCTATCTATGTTTACGTTATAATCTTGTTTAGTCAAAACATTTTAGAGAAGATTATGTTAACTTTTAAATTGATAGTTCATTTTTATGTATTAATATGGTGCAAAAACAAAAGTTACAATATGACAACATGAGATTTGCCAAAAAGGTGATTCGATCTAAAACTTTTTTTCATGAAGTATACTGTATTAGTCCTATATAACTATGACATATAAACATACATTCCTTATAGTTTGCTATACATTCTACAATTGTTCAAAATTTACATACACAATCATGTAAAAAATTTTAACATCAAACCAAATAGACATATTATAATATCTTTTATGGATAACTGTAGACATAACAAACTAAACAAGCACCAAAGCTAGAGTGGACTAGGTTCGAAGGGCTTGGATAAACATGAGTAATTGGCCCTTTGGCTTTGCTTGCCAACTTTTGATCAACAACCTCCTCGATAATTATTGTGTTGGAATTGGTGCCAGCTGAGTTAGATGTTCCTCCAACCTTCGTCATTCCCTCCCTTGCCTTAGGATCCTACTCTGTAACCTAAAAAATCAGGCTAAATACTAGTCGACAAAACATAGTAAATTTTTTCTCAAGTCATCACAATCTATCTTGTACCTTAGGTTCTTGATGCTCTTTCTATTCTAGTGTCATGGCCATCCAATAGAATTCCATCTCACTAAAGACCTTTGTGTCATGAGATCAGGGGAATACCGAATCCACAACCCAGTTCTGAAATTGGTCTAAGATTTGTTGTTTGGAAGTGTAATACCCATGTTTCCCCCAATTTGTAAATATAACTATGACTCGACAAGAGACTATGGTGGAATAAATATGTGTGAATGTTTGATTTGATGAACCTTTGTATAAAAGGGTCAATGTATGAATTTTCTGTTATTAATAAAAATTGGATATGTGTTGCACAACTACTGAAAGGGGGGGAGTTTTCCAAGATAGACCATGGATGCTATGAGAGAGATGGTGAAGGAAACCAAGAATGGTTGAGATGACCCTCACTAAACTAGTACCTACTGGGTGTAATTGCTCAACAGTCCCCTGACCCTAAAATGAATTACCAGTCGGGATGGTAGTTGGAAGGCCATCCTCAAGAGTTAATGAGGAGATGGGGTAGGGTACCCATCTGTAAGGCTTGCAGGCTTGGCCACTAATTGGGATTCAGACCCACGCAACCTTGCTGAGGAAGGAAATAAATGAGGTAATTCGAGGGACAAAGATAGATATGGAAGGAAGCATAGTAGAGAAAACAATCTCCAGAGAAGAGAAGTGAGCATGCTTCGACTCTAGAGTTGAGATAAAATCTTGTTTTGGTTGTAAGAAGCCTTCGTCGGGATCTCACTACAAGCTGATAAACAAGTCTAACGAGTGACTGAGGAAGTGCTTGCGCAAACCTCCTTGCTTGGTGTAGAAGGATCTGGTTGCCAATTTCCCATGGGAGGACGAGAGTAACCTCTGTCTCTGACTGTCGTGGAGCAAGGAGAAAGAATCTCTCTTAGAGCATCATGGTCTAGCTAGGGGGTGGCTAGTGCTAAATCCGTCAGGAGTGGATGTGCCTATGGTTGGGAGGAAACAAGCACCCCTTTCAGTAGTCACTTCACGTTCTCCAGTTCTGATAAGTATTATCATACTCTGTGTAATGTATATTGGATGCAATGGTTGAATGCATGTGTTTATGGTTAAGTCTTGTAGTGTTTGAACCATTATTATAAATGCTCATTTGCTTATGTAAATTGCTATATTTACATGGTTTTCAATTTATCTCAGTTTAGTTGTTAGAGAGTTATGGGATGTGAATCCGTAGGAGAGTCGGAGTAGGATTGACTGAAATGTCTAAGTCCTACCAACCCTTTGAAGTTTACCTTAGCGGGAATGTCAAGTTCAACTCTGTGGGAGAAGGGTGTTTCCTTCAGACTATCCACCCATCCGACTGAGGGCTCATGCCCATTTCCTTAACCCATTTGTTTATAAAAGGATTAGCGCTTATCCCACAAGAATTTCCAAAGGACCCATATGACCAAGGTCTGGGAACCCTACGCTAGTCCGAAAGGAGCTAGCCCTTTTTGGCTTTGGGACTTCGGAACTTATGATTCTACAATCCTTGAAAATAGCCAAAGGCTGGAGTTGTGAATTGATGAGGGTCATAGATCTGGGAATTTGGTGAATATCTCTCCCAACCGTTAGATCAGACCTAGGAAGGGTAACGTTAAGTGCTTCAGCGAAGTTCCACTTCAGGAGAGTAGGAGTGGTTCTTGCGCCGAAACTCCCGAATGTCGGAGTCGCGAAGTTCATCAGGACCATTGAAAGTGGAGGGACACATGTCCACATATCAATGACTATCCGAAAGTTTGGGTATTCGATGATATAGGGACACGTGAGTTTCCCCGAAGCTCGACAAGCTGGAGTAAATCCTGGCCGTGAATGCTAGGTACATGTGCCAATAGATCAGGCGTGGTCTGGAGAGGAAGGCGAAAGATACATGCCAAAACTCCCAAATGCCAAATTTACGAAGTGACGTGGATCGTCGATCCTCGGATCCTTCGGGATCCCTCTCAGTCATCGATCTAAGGAACCCACCCTCAACTGCTCATCCAACCGAGAATGCGTCGTGGAGTGACATGTGGCCCGTACTTGTCCCTTCTCAAATTTTTTCCATCGAACTAGAGCCGTTGGATGAGAGGGTACGTGGCTAGAAATCCTATAGTCTAGAGACTTAGTACTCCAGAGGAACTTGGCCAAGAGTTTTCTAGGTGTGAAAACTCCTGAAGTCGAGAACGACAAAGTAATCTGAACCATTGATAGGTAGAGGACATGTGGCGCTAGATCCAAGATTTCAGAGACTTGGCTCTTTGGGGGATTTGCAATGTAAGGATCTGGTAAGCTCTGAAGTCTGGAGCCGCAAAGTAATGGGATTCGTAGATCTATGGATCTACGTGGGTTCTTACTGACCGTGAGATCGAAGGGCTAGGCAACTATCATTCCAAGATGACGTGGCATGATGTTGTCATTCGATGCGACATGTACCCACATTATGCTTTCCATGTGTCACCCATATATGAATGATTCATAGATCCTTTATGCCTATTGTAGCATGACACATGTCACCCCTTATTGAGGACATGTGTCACCCCTGGCCCTCACCACATGTCAACTTCTGGTTCGTGGTCGCCTGACCAACATGGTTGGTGACGTGTTTGGGACTTCGGGAGTCTGGATAACTTCGGGAGTTCAGAATATTTGGGGAATGGTACAATATAGGAACATTCAACATATAATGTCGAATGCCGATTGTCGAAAGGCCAAGGCCACGTTGTGAGATTTCAGAACTTCGGGGAGTGAGAAAAAGGGGCGTTCAATGCCGAACGCCAAAGACCCCAACTAATAATCGCCTGGGTGACTTCGAGAGGCAATAAATTACAAACCAGAGCTCACATTTTAGTGCGGTGATGACCATTAGAAAGCTCGTAACGAGCGGTAGCCAATGAAGATCCTTGAATTAGGATTTGAGATAGTTTGGAAAAAACATAAATTTTATGTCCCATCCCTAGAAAAGGTATTTAGGGGTTGGGTGTGTGACAAATTGGCATCATATCATGACAACAACACTTGGCCTGGTTGGGCTCATGCACGAGTCGCATAAAAATATTATTAGAGACTTTACAGGGTAACACCATACCTTACCCCTCTTCTATAAGAAACCTGTTTGAACCTCTACTAAAGAGAGGAATGAAACCATCTACTGTTGATAGATGTTTTTGAGGTATGCACTGTATGTTGCTAATGTTTCCAAATAAAGAAGATGACTTCACTTTGCAATGATATGTGTTGTTCATGAATTGGTAGATTACTAACTAACAAAAAATGTTTTGTCAACACTCAAGTAGTCAGTGAACAACAAGAAAAACTACCACGTAAGGGATGGTGACACACCATGAATTGGGGGAGAGCTCCCACAATAGAGAAGAAGAATTCGATGAAAGAAGGGCGATGGAAACCCCTCTAGATTTGGCCGAAACTGTAAGAAGCCTCATGGCATAATTACAGAGTTATAAGGCTGACAATGAAAGGCTAATCAAAGAACAATAAAAGAAGACTGAAATTAATGCAATCCTATTGCAAAGTCTATCATATATAGAAAGACAACTACAACATGGTCCAACTTCCATTCATGTGGGCAGGAACCATGCTAAGAAAAATCCAAGTCCACCTGAGATACAAAAGCATGGTCCGAAAAGTGGCCACACCAGGAGGAGCACCTCAAGGAAGGTTCAACATGGATTCAAGAGACACTCACCAGAATGTCTCTCTGAGGAAAATGACAACTCCAAGAAATATTCTAGTGGAAAAACTAGTTCCCATTCTCAGATGAGAGGAAAGAAGAGGAAACATTCCAAGAGTCGTGACCCTGAAGAATTCAAGAAATCCAAACCACCCACCTTCGATGGAGAGATTAAGAAGGGGGAATAATAAGAAGTTTGGCTACTCAGACTGAAGAAGTAATTCAGATTTCATGACTACTCTGAGAAATTAAAGGATTGGATAACCATTTTCAACCTGAATGGGAAAGCTTCCATTTTGTGGGAGGACCTTAGGAATGTGAAAGGAATCCATGAGAAGGACTTGTCATGGAAAAAAATTGAGAAATACTTCAAGAAGAAGTATCTGCCAGAAAATTACTTTGATGGGAAGACCAAGGAGTTCTATGAACTCAAGATGGGACAACTCACCATAGATGAGTATATCAACAAATTTCTCGAGATGATGAGGTATGTGCCCTACATAAAGGATGAAAAGGTAAAGATGCAACAATTTATTAGTGGATTACCTCAGTCCTACTGGGACAAAATTTAGTTTGATGAGCCAAAGACTCTAGAAGATACTCTTCAAAAATCAAGGTATTGCTATGAGAAATTCAAGAATAAGACAAAAACCCATGAAGACTGGAAGAAGAAGAATAATTTGAGATTCAAGAAGAAGGGGTTTAAATCCTCGATATTTAAGAACCATGGGAAGAGCTCTAGTATGAGCCTTCCTACCAGAAGTGTGTATCAACAACAAAGTGGAAATAAACCCTTCGGAGCAGTTCCAAGTAAGATTGATAACATGAAGAGAGAACCCTTGAAATGTTGGGGTTGTGGAGAGGAACATCTACTGAGGGACTGCCTGCATAGGAAACAAAACAATGGGAGGCTCTACCACATCCAAGAGGCTACCACAATCAATGATGTGGCTAGGATCATGCTATAAATTTATGTAGCCTTGGATAATAGATAAGATGACCACCAAGCTTCAGTGGTGGAGATGGAAGGTATGATTGCCAACCATCCCGTTTCCATTTTAATTGACCCTGGTTCTAATTTGAGTTATGCTTCCCCTCAAACTGTTGAGAAATGTAAATTGCAACAAGTTAAATATGTTAAATCATGGCTAGTACAATTAGCCACTGGAACCAAAATAAAAGTAACATAGGTCATACCAGCATGCCAATTCGTTATAAGTGGGTTACCCACCCAAGCAAACCTAAACATACTTCCTTTAGGATCTTATGACTTGTTGATTGGCATGGATTGGTTGGATTTCCACAAAACCAAGTTGGACTGTTACAATAAAACTTTGGAGTGTGAAAATGAAGAAGGAAGAAGGGTAACCCTACAAGGGATTCAAAATCCTGTCTTAGTGAAACAAATATCATCCCTCCAAGTAAAGAAGTATTGCAGAAAGGGATGTCCCTTGTATGCAATACAATTACTAAACTCTGTTGAGAATGACAAACCCAGCCTAGAGGACCATCCCATATTAAGAGAATATAAATATGTATTCCTAGAAGAGGTTCCAGGTCTACCTCCAAGAAGGGACATTGACTTTTCAATAGAACTTGTACCACGAGCGGTGACAATGTCTAGAACACCCTATAGCATGAGTACACTAGAGCTAGTTGAGCTCAAACTACAGATGAAGGAGATGTGGGACAAAGGCTACATTTGGCCTAGTGTGTGTCCCTGGGAGCACCAACCTTGTTTGTGAAAAAGAAAGATGACACACTGATACTGTGCATAGATTATAAACAACTCAATAAGATGACCATGATGAATAAGTATCCCTTGGCAAGTATTGATGACTTGTTTGACCAATTAAGGGGTGCTACGATATTCTCCAAGATTGAATTGAGATCTATATACCATCATGTCTGAATCAAAGATGAAGACATCCACAAGACAACCTTTAGGACAAGATATGGTCACTATGAATTTGCGGTGGTGCCATTTTGGCTTACTAATGCACCAACCACTTTTTTGTGCTTAATGAATTACGTATTTAGAAATTTGTTGGATAGGTTTATGTTGGTTTTCATTGATGATATCCTAATCTATTCCAAGAATAGGGAATAACATGAAGAACATCTCAAGCTAGTACTCCAAGTACTAAGAGAACATCAACTCTATGCTAAGCTTAGTAAGTGTGACTTTTTCCAGAAACAAGTCCATTACTTAGGTCATGTTGTTTCTAAGGAAGGAGTGGAAGTTGATCCTGACAAGATTAAAGCCATCATGGATTGGCATACCCCAAAGGATGTATCTGATATTAGATCCTTTATGGGCCTAGCAGGATACTATAGGAGATTCATAAGGGGATTCTCCAATTTTGGTTGTCCAATCTCCTCCCTTCAAAAAAAAAGGGGGTTAAATTCATTTGGACATCAGAATGTGAAGAAAGATTTAAAGAGCTGAAATACCTTCTAACTAATGCACCTATACTGAAGATTGCAGACCCAAACAAGGACTTTCTTGTGTGTACAGATGCCTGCAAGGAAGGGCTCGGAGGAGTCCTTATGCAAGAAGGACATGTGGTTTTCTATGAATCCAGAAAATTGAATGAGCATGAAGTCAATTATGTGACCCACGATATGGAATTGGATTCCATAGTGCATGCTTAAAAATGTAAAGGCATTACCTCTTAGGTAGAAGATTTGTACTTATGACATACCATAGTGGGTTGAGGTATTTGCTTGACCAACCAAACCTCAATGTGAGACAAGCTAGGTGGATGGATCTCCTTAGTGAGTTTGATTTTGAGATCAAACATATCAAAGGAAAGGAGGATAGGGTGGTTGATACCCTTAGTAGAAGTATGAAAGTAGTTTACTTGGCAGCTGTAAGTGCCAATGAATCAGACATCAAAGAGAGGGTCAAAACTGCACAAGAAACAAGTGCAATTTTCAATACCGTGACATCATACCTAAAGTAAGAGACCACGAGGATGAAGTATGAAGGATATCAGATGCTTAATGATGGCTTGCTACTTACAAGGGAAGATTGTATATTCCAAATTGTGATGACTTGAAGAGGTTCATAATGGATGAACTACAAAAAATACCATGATATAGTGGCCATCTTGGTTATCAAAAAATGATCATGGCCACTAGGAAACTATTTTATTGGCTCAGACTAAAAAAGGACATAGCCGATTACTTAGCTAAGTGTCTAGAATATCAACAAGTCAAGGTAGAGCACCTGCACCCAACAGGGTTGTTGCAACCCCTACCAATCCCTGAATGGAAAGGGGAAACCATCTCCATGGATTTCATCACATGATTACCAAGATCAACTAAACATAATGATGCCATCATGGTAGTTGTGGAAAAACTGAGCAAAGCTGCTCACTTCATACCCATTAGGTCAACTTGCAAGGCAATATATATTGCCAACATTTCCATGAAATAAATATTTAGACTACATGGCATGCCTAAGGAAATTATATCTGACAGAGATACAAAATTTATTTCAAACTTTTGGAAATCTTTGTTTGTTGGTTTTGAAACAAAGTTGCTCTTTAGTACAACCTATCACCCCCAAAATGATGGGAAAATAGAGAGGGTAAACCAAGTATTAGAAGACATGATGAGGATGCATGTAATGCATCAACCCAAGAAGTGGGAGGACTACCTACCACTGGTATAATTTTCCTGCAACAATGGCTATCAAGAGTCATTAAAAATGATCCCTTTTGAAGCCCTCTATGGAAGACAATGCAACATTCCAATCAACTGGAAAAACCCAGTATATATAGTTACAATCGACCTAGATATGCTAAAGGAAATGGAACAACAAGTAATTCAAATCAGACAAAATTTGAATATAGCCTAGGATAGACAAATGAGCTATGCAGACCTGAAAAGGACTCCTAGAGAGTTCAAAGCAGAGGATCACGTGTATCTCCGAGTTAGACCCAGGAAAATCTCTTTGAGGATGAGAGCTTGTTCCAAGCTGGCACCTCGGTATTATGGACCCTTTGAAGTTTTGGATAGAGTGAGACCAGTAGCCTATCGACTAGCACTTCCTCCCACAGTGAAGGCACATAATGTTTTCCATGCTTCTTTATTAAAGAAGTATGTACATGATTCTCATAATATTATTGACTGGTCTGTGATTCAGGTGGAACCCGAGGGAGAATTCCTGCCAAAACCTCAATGCATAATAGATAGGAAGGAAACCCCACTCAAGAACATAACCATTGCACATGTCAAGGTGTAGTGGAAACACTTTGGCCCAGATGAGGCTATGTGGGAAATGGAGGATGACATGAAACATACATATCCATTTTTGTTTAATTTTGTACATACATAGCACATTGGTATATAGAACATCAAGGACGATGTTCCTTTAAGGGGGAGGGGATTGTAATACCCTTGTTTCCCCAAGTTTGTAAATATAAATATGATTGGACAAGAGACTATGGCATACTAAATATGTGTGAATGTTTGATTTGATGAACCTTTGTATAAAAGGGTCAATGTATGAATTTTATGTTATTAATAAAAATTGGATATGTGTTGCACAACTGCTAAAAGGGGGGGAGTTTTCCAAGATAGACCATGGATTCTATGAGAGAGATGGTGAGGGAAACCAAGAATGCTTGAGATGACCCTCACCAAAATAGTGCCTATTGGGTGTAATTTCTCAACAGTCCTTTGACCCAGAAATGAATTACCAGTCAAGCTGGTAGTTGGAAGGCCATCCTCAAGAGTTAATGAGGAGATGGGGTAGGGTACCCATCTGTAAGGCTTCCAAGCCTAACCATGAATTGGGATTTTGACCCACGCAACCTTTCCAAGGAAGGAAAGAAAGGAGGTAATTTGGGGGACAAAGATAGATCTGCAAGGAAGAAAAGTAGAGAAAACAATCTCCAGAGAAGAGAAGTGAGCATGCTTCGACTCTAGAGTTGAGAGAAAATCTTGTTTTGGATGTAATAAGCCTTGGGAAGGATATAGAGACAAGCTGATAAACGAGGCTGACGAGTGACTGAGGAAGTGCTAGCGCAGACCTCCTTTCTTGGTGTAGAAGGATCCAGTTTCCAATTTCCTGTGGGAGGAGGAGAGTAACCTCCGTCCTTGACTGTCGTGGAGCAAGGAGAAAAAATCTCTCTCAAAGAGTCATGGTATAGCTTGAGGGTGGCCAGTGGTAAATCTGTTAGGCGTGGTTGTGTCGATGGTTGGGAGGAAATAAGCATCCCTTTCAAAAGTCACTTCACGTTCTCCAGTTCTGATAAGTATTATCATACTTTATGTAATGTATATTGGATGCGATGGTTGAATGCATGTGTTTATGGTTAAGTCTTGTAGTGTTTGAACCATCATTATAAATGCTCATTTTCTCCTGTAAAATGCTATATTTACATGGTTTTCAATTTATCTCAGTTTAGCTGTTAGAGAGTTTTGGGATGTGAATCCGTAGGAGAGCTGGAGTAGGATTGATTGAAATGTCTAAGGCCTGCCGACCCTTTGAAGTTTACCTTAGTGGGAATGTCAAGTTCAACTATGTGGGAGAAGGGCGTTTCTTTCAGACTATCCACCCATCTAACCAAGGGCTCATGCCCATGTCCTTAACCCATTTTATACTAAAAAGATTAGCGCTTAGCCCACAAGAATTTCCAAAGGACCCATATGACCAGGCTCTAGGAACCCTATGCTAGTTCAAAAGGAGCTATCCCTTTTTGGCTTTGGGACATTAGAACTTATGATTCCACAATGCTCGAAAATATCTAAAGGCCAGAGTCAGGAATTGATGAGGGCCATAGATCTGGGAATCTGATGGAGATCTCTCTCAGTCATTAGATTGGACCTAGGAAGGGTAATGCTAAGTGCTTCGACAAAGTTCCACTTGGGAGAATAGGAGTGGTCTAGCGCCGAAACTCCCGAATGTTAGAGTCATGAAGTTCATCGGGACCGTTGAAAGTGGAGGGACACATGCCCACAATTCAACGACTATCCGGAAGTTCGGGTATTCGGTGGTATAGGGATGCGTGAGTTTCCCCGGAGCTTGGCAAGTCGGAGTCAATCCTGGCCATGAATGATAGGTACACGTGGTGATAGATCAGGTGTGGTCCAGAGAGGAAGCTGTAAGATACACGTCGAAAATCTCAAATGCCATATTTCCAAAGTGACGTGGACCATTGATCCTCGGATCCTTTGAGATCCCTCTCAGTCCTCAATCTAAGGAACCCACTCTCGACTGCTCATGTAACCAGGAACACGTCGTGGAGCTACATGTGGCCCCTACTTGTCCCTTGTTAAATGTTTTCCATTGAACTAGAGTCGTTGGATGAGAGGGCATGTGGCAAGCAATCCTATAGTCCAGAGACTTAGAACTCTGGAGGAACTTGGCCAAGAGTTTTCTAGGTGTGAAAACTCCCGAAGTCGTGAACGACGAAGTAATATGAACCATTGATAGGTAGAGGAAACATGGCGCTAGATCCGAGAGTCCAGAGACTTGGGTCTTCAGGGGATTTGCGATTTAAGGAGATGGTAAGCTCCAAGGTCTGGAGCTGGGAAGTAATGGGAGTTGTAGATCTATGGATCTACATGGGCTCTTACTGAATGTGATT
>JASDQU010736864.1:51014-72955 GCA_032191745.1 Picea mariana
ATATAATAGAAAAAAATTATATGAATTAGAAAAAAGTTATATGAATTATATAGCAGAAATAATCTAAGTTACACAAAAAGATTGCGAGCTTTTGGGTTGTAATGTATTTGTCGATTCCATTGTTAACAATCTGAGTTACACAAAAAGATTGAGAGCTTATGGGATTTAATGTATTTGTCGATTCCATTGTTAATGGTAAAAAAAATAATAATGGGAATTGATATATGTCATGTCAAAAAATCCTACAGAGAAAATATCTTTATAGAAATCCATTCAAATGACTTGGGAATATGGACAGACCACCATTATCTTGTTGTACACAATAACAACAACAAAATTCTACAGTGATGCAGATTAATCATTCAATTAATCATTGAATACATTGAGGTAATAGCCACGATGGACACGTGAATTACATGCATTTAGTAGCATACCGATGGACACATGGATTACACACATTTAATAGCATAACGACAGATCAAGATTAATACTATATATAAAAAATAATATGTTTTTACAAAACCATATATCAAACATTGTTTTTGCAGCTTGTCACAAACTATGTAATTTAATCTTATCATGACTTTAAATCATTAGCCCCTTCCAATGCTTGCACATTTATTTATAAATTATGTCATCTTGTAAATATATGTACTATTGCCCCATGGACAATTGCAAATTTAACTTATTTGTGTACTATTGTTTTGTGGTCTCAGTTTGGTACTTTCCCTGCTATTAGTTGCAAGTTTGACTTAATTTTTTCTCAGATTTCCAATGTAGAACTTAGGAAAATCTCAATAATAATTTTTAAAAATTAAAATAAATGAAAAACTTATCTTTTTGTCATCCTATTGGAGTTCAACTTCAAAGTGTTATTTCCATGGTGATGGCTTGAATTAATTGTGAATTATTTTTTTTTTCCTGATCAAGATTGAATTCTCGATTCCCTCACTCTGGTTCTGGATGCCCTGGCTGAGTATTAATGAACACATAGCTGAGTATTTATTAACATCTTGTTCACCTTGACAAGATGCCTTGGATGAGTATCGATGAACACACAACTGAGTATTTATTAACATCTTATTCACCTTGCCAAGTGACTACTGCCTTTGTCTTGACTTCGATTTTGTTGTTCGAGCTCATTGCCTCTGCCTTTGCCAACCAACTCATAGCTTACTCTGCCTTCTTTGATGGAACTGCTTAACCATGCTCTTTCACTTCTCCTTTGGTAGCATCTATATTTCCAAACTATTTTAGGAACTTAACTTATGTGGTAGCATCTATATTTCCAAACTATTTCGACATGTATAGATGCAATCATATTACCTTATTAAATTTAAACACTGACACACCTTCACCCTCCCACTACCCATCCTCCAAAATCTATTTCTATTCAAACATTTTAGAAATATTTTATATATCCTTCCACTTATAAAAGTTCCCAAAATAAAATAATATATAAAAAATAAAGAAAAATATTTCCATTACTTTAAATTTTAACCCCTCACTCTCACTCTCACCCTCACCCTCACCCTCACCCTCACCCTCACCCTCACCCTCCTCGAAGGTCTCTTTCTATTCAAACACTTTGGAGCTAATTTATATATCCTTCTACTTATAAAAGTTCCTAAAATAAAATAATATATAAAAGATAAAGAAGAATATTTCCATTGCTTTCACTAGATTCCCTCGTATGGTATGGGCCTATCATATGCATGTAGAATAATCTACTTACATTTSTTAAATATTTTTCATATTAATAAAAAAACWTTTACATAAATCAGAGSTACATTGAATTAATAAATTATAAAATTGAGAATTCAAATCATAAGATATATGATAATATTACTTTATCCTTGGAATTTTTAATAATGTGGTATCGAAATGTATGTTTCTTTCATAAAGTTATTTTATGAAATTCCCATGGAATTACATAAAGTATATATTGGTTTAAAATTTAGCTTTTATAAACAATACAATTAAAGTTTGTTAAATAAAAGTTTTTGAATGGTTAGAGTATGGTGACATTTCTCTATCATTTTTTAGTGTCACTCATTTGTTAAATTAAAGTGGGTGATATTTCTCCATCAAATAAACTTTAATATCTTTTAAAGGATAAACTTGTCATATCATACGATATCCCAAGATGGTACAATAGATTTTCAACGATAATAATATACAATATATTTCAATGCCATTTATGTTTAGATTAATAATATGTAATATGTTTCAATGCTATCTATGTTTAGGTTATAATCTTGTTTAGTCAAAACATTTTAGATAAGATTATGTTAACTTTTAAATTGATAGTTCATTTTTGTGTATTAATATGGTGCAAAAAAAAGTTACAATATGACAGCATGAGATTTGCCAAAAAGGTGATTCGATCTATAACTTTTTTTCATATTTTTCATGAAGTATAGTGTATTAGTCCTATATAACTATAACATATAAACATACATTCCTTATATCTTGTTATACATTCTACAATTGTTCAAAATTGACATATACAATCATGTAAAAGTTTTTAACATCAAACCAAATAGACATATTATAATATCTCTTATGGATAAATGTAGACATAACAAACTAAACAAGCACCAAAGCTAGAGTGGACTAGGTTCGAAGGGCTTGGATAAACATGAGTAATTGGCCCTTTGGCTTTGCTTGCCAACTTTTGATCAATAACCTCCTCGATAAGTATTGTGTTGGAATTGGTGCCGGTTGAGTCAGATGTTCCTCCAACCTTCGTCATTCCCTCCCCTCCCTTAGGATCCTACTCTGTAACCTAAAAAATCAAGCTAAATACTAGTCGACAAAACAGAGTAAATTTTTCCTCAAGTCATCGCAATCTATCTCGTACCTTAGGTTCTTGATGCTCTTTCTATTCTAGTGTCGTGGCCATCTAATAGAATTCCATCTCACTAAAGACCTTTGTGTCATGAGATCAAGAGAATACCAAATCCACAGCCCAGTTTTGAAATTGGTCTAAGATTTGTTGTTTGGAAGTGTAATACCCCTGTTTCCGCCAGTTTGTAAATATAACTATGACTGAACAAGAGACTATGGTGGAATAAAATGTGTGAATGTTTGATTTGATGAACCTTTGTATAAAAGGGTCAATGTATGAATTTTCTATTATTAATAAAAATTGGATATGTGTTGCACAACTGATGAAAGGGGGGGAGTTTTCCAAGATAGACCATGGATGCTATGAGAGAGATGGTGAGGGAAACCGAGAATGGTTGATATGACCCTCACCAGACTAGTAACTACTGGGTGTAATTGCTCAACAATCCTCTGACCCAGAAATGAATTACCAGTCAGGATGGTAGTTGGAAGGCGAGTTAATGAGAAGATGGGGCAAGGTACCCATCTGTAAGGCTTCCAGGCTTGGCCACTAATTGGGATTTAGACCCATGCAACCTTGCTGAGGAAGGAAATAAAGGAGGTAATTCGAGGGACAAAGATAGATCTGGAAGGAAGCAGAGTAGAGAAAACAATCTCCAGAGAAGAGAAGTGAGCATGCTTCGACTCTAGAGTTGAGAGAAAATCTTGTTTTGGCTGTAAGAAGGCTTCGTAGGGATCTCACTACAAGCTAATAAATGAGTCTGATGAGTGACTGAGGAAGTGCTTGCACAAACCTCCTTGCTTGGTGTAGAAGGATCTGGTTGCCAATTTCTTGTGGGAGGAGGAGAGTAACCTCTGTCTCTAACTGTCGTGGAGCAAGGAGAAAGAATCTCTCTTAGAGCATCATGGTCTAGCTCGGGGGTGGCCAGTGGTAAATCCGTCAGGAGTGGATGTGCCTATGGTTGGGAGGAAACAAGCACCCCTTTCAGCAGTCACTTCACGTTCTTAAGTTCTGATAAGTATTATCATACTCTGTGTAATGTATATTGGATGCAATGGTTGAATGCATGTGTTTATGGTTAAGTCTTGTAGTGTTTGAACCATTATTAGAAATGCTCATTTGCTTATGTAAACTGCTATATTTACATGGGTTTCAATTTATMTCAGTTTAGCTATTAGAGAGTTATGGGATGTGAATCCGTAGGAGAGTCGGAGTAGGATTGACTGAAATGTTTAAGTCCTACTGACCCTTTGAAGTTTACCTCAGCAGGAATGTCAAGTTCAACTCTGTGGGAGAAGGGCATTTCCTTCATACTATCCACCCATCCGACCGAGGGCTCATGCCCATGTCCTTAATCCATTTGTTTATAAAAGGATTAGCGCTTATCCCACAAGAATTTCCAAAGGACCCATATGACCAAGGTCTGGGAACCCTACGCTAGTCCGAAAGGAGCTAGCCCTTTTTGGCTTTGGGACTTCGGAACTTATGATTCTACAATCCTCGAAAATATCCGAAGGGTCGGAGTCGTGAATTGATGATGGTCATAGATCTGGGAATCTGGAAAATATCTCTCCCAGCGGTTAGATCGGACCTAGGAAGGGTAACGTTAAGTGCTTCGGTGAAGTTCCACTTTGGGAGAGTAGGAGTGTTCTAGCGCTGAAACTCTCGAATGTCGGAGTCAAAAAGTTCATCAGGACCGTTGAAAGTGGAGGGACATGTGTCCACATATCAATGACTACCCAAAAGTTTGGGTATTCGACAGTATAGGGACATGCGAGTTTCCCCGGAGCTTGGCAAGCTGAAGTAAATCCTAGTCGTGAATGATAGGTACACGTGCCAATAGATCAGGCATGGTCTGGAGAGGAAGGAGAAAGATACATGCCAAAACTCCCAAATGCCATATTTACGAAGTGACGTGGACCGTCGATCCTCGGATCCTTCGGGATCCCTCTCAGTCGTCGATCTAAGGAACCCACCCTCAACTGCTCATCCAACCAAGAATGCGTCGTGGAGTGACACGTGGCCCGTACTTGTCCCTTGTCAAATGTTGTCTGTCGAACTAGAGCTATTGGATGAGAGGGTACGTGGCTAGCAATCCTATAGTCTAGAGACTTAGTACTCCAGAGGAACTTGGCCAAGAGTTTTCTAGGTGTGAAAACTCCCGAAGTCGAGAACGTCAAAGTAATCTGAACCATTGATAGGTAGAGGACATGTGGCACTAGATCCGAGATTCCAGAGACTTGGCTCTTCGAGGGATTTGTGATGTAAGGAGCTGGTAAGCTCTGAAGTCTGGAGCCACGAAGTAATGGGAGTAGTATATCTATGGATCTATGTGGGTTCTTATTGATCGTGAGATTGAAGGGCTGGGCAGCTATCAGTCCAAGATGACGTGGCATGATGTTGTCATTCGATGCGATGTGTACCCACATTATGCTTTCCATGTGTCACCCATATATGGATGATTCACAGATCCTTAATGCCTATTATAGCATGACACATGTCACCCCTTATTGAGGACACATGTCACCCCTGGCCCTCACTGCATGTCAACTTCTGGTTCGTGGTTGCCTGACCAACATGGTTGGTGATGTGTTTGGGACTCCGAGAGTCTGGATAACTTCGGGAGTTTGGAATATTTGGGGCGTGCTACAATATAGGAACATTCAATGTATAATGCCGAATGCCGATTGTCGAAAAGCCAAGCCCACGTTGCGAGATTTCAGAACTTCGGGGAGTGAGAAAAAGGGGCGTTCAATGTCGAACGCCAAAGACCCCAACTAATAATCACCTAGGTGACTTTGAGAGGCAATAAATTACAAACTAGAGCTCATATTTTAGTGCGGTGATGACTGTTAGAAAGCTTGTGGCGAGCGGTAGCCAATGGAGATCCTTGAATTAGGATTTGAGATAGTTTGGAAAAAACATAAATTTTATGTCCCATCCCTAGAAAGGGTATTTAGGGGTTGGGTGTGTGAAAAATTGGTATCATATCACGGCAACAACACTTGTCCTGCTTGGGCTCATGCACGAGTCGCATAAAAATATTATTACAGACTTTACAAGGTAACACCATACCTTACCCCTCTTCTATAAGAAATCTGTCTGAACCTCTACTAAAGAGAAGAATGAAACCATCTACTTTGATAGATGTTTTGGAGGTATGCACAATATGTTGCTAATGTTTCCAAATAAAGAAGATGACTTCACTTTGCAATGATATGTGTTTTTCATGAATTGGTAGATTAGATGAATGATATGTGTTTTTCATGAATTGGTAGATGTGTTTTTCAAGTAGTCAGTGAACAACAGGAAAAACGACCACGTAAGGGATGGTGAAACACCATGAATTGGGGGAGATCTCTCACAATAGAAAAGAAGAATCCGATGAAAGAAGGGCGATGGAAACCCCTCTATATTTGGCCGAAACTGTAAGAAGCCTCATGGCATAATTACAGAGTTATAAAGCTTACAATGAAAGGCTGATCAAAGAACAATAAAAGAAGACTGAAATTAATGCAGTCCTACTGCAAAGTCTATCATATATAGAAAGACAACTACAACATGGTCCAACTTCCATTCACGTGGGTAGGAACCATACTAAGAAAAATCCAAGTCCACCTGAGATACAAAAGCATGGTCTGGAAAGTGGCCACACCAGGAGGAGCACCTCAAGGAAGGCTCAACATGGATTCAAGAGACACTCACCAGAATGTCTCTCTGAGGAAACTGACAACTCCAAGGAATCTTCTAGTGGAAAAACTAGTTCCCATTCTCAGACGAGAGGAAAGAAGAGGAAACATTCCAAGAGTCGTGACCCTGAAGAATTCAAGAAATCCAAACCACCCACCTTCGATGGAGAGATTAAGAAGGGGGAAGAATAAGAAGTTTGGCTACTCGGACTCAAGAAGTAATTCAGATTTCATGACTACTCTGAGAACTTAAAGGCTCAGATAACCATTTTCAACCTGAATGGGAAAGCTTCCATTTGGTGGGAGGACCTTAGGAATGCGAAAGGAATCCATGAGAAGGACTTGTCATGGAAAAAAATTGAGAAATACTTCAAGAAGAAGTATCTGCCAGAAAATTACTTTGATGGGAAGACCAAGGAGTTCTATGAACTCAAGATGGGACAACTCACCATAGATGAGTATATCAACAAATTTCTCAAGATGACGAGGTATGTGCCCTACATAAAGGATGAAAAGGTAAAGATACAACGATTTATTAGTGGATTACCTCAGTCCTATTGGGACAAAATTGAGTTTGATGAGCCAAAGACTCTAGAAGATACTCTTCGAAAATCAAGGTATTGCTATGAGAAATTCAAGAATAAGACAAAAAACCATGAAGATTGGAAGAAGAAGGGGTTTAAATCCTCGATATTTAAGAACCATGGGAAGAGCTCTAGTATGAGCCTTCCTACCAGAAGTGTGTATCAACAACAAAGTGGAAATAAACCCTTCAAAGCAGTTCCAAGTAAGACTGATAACATGAAGAGAGAACCCTTGAAATGTTGGGGTTATGGAGAGGAACATCTACTGAGGGACTGCCCGCATAGGAAACAAAACAATGGGAGGGTCTATAACATCCAAGAGGTTACCACAATCAAAGATGTGGCTAGGATCATGCCATAAATTTATGCACCCTTGGATAATAGACAAGATGACCACCAAGCTTCAGTGGTGGAGATGGAAGGTACGATTTCCAACCATCCCGTTTCCATTTTAATTGACCCTGGTTCTAATTTGAGTTATGCTTCCCCTCAAACTGTTGATAAATGTAAATTGCAACAAGTTAAATATGTTAAATCATGGATAGTACAATTATCCACTGGAACCAAAATAAAAGTAACAGAGGTCATACCGGCATGCCAATTTGTTATAAGTGGGTTGCCCACCCAAGCAAACCTAAACATACTTCCTTTAGGATCTTATGACTTGCTGATTGGCATGGATTGGTTGGATTCCCACAAAACCAAGTTGGACTGTTACAGTAAAACTTTGGAGTGTGAAAATGAAGAAGGAAGAAGGGTAACCCTACAAGGGATTCAAAATCCCATCTCAGTGAAACACATATCATCCCTCCAAGTGAAGAAGTATTGTAGAAAGGGATGTC
This sequence comes from Picea mariana, assembly GCA_032191745.1. Taxonomy (NCBI): domain Eukaryota; kingdom Viridiplantae; phylum Streptophyta; class Pinopsida; order Pinales; family Pinaceae; genus Picea; species Picea mariana. Next base: position 58,981 of record JASDQU010736864.1, read on the forward strand.
CCTTGTATGCAATACAATTACTAAACTCTGTTGAGAATGCCAAACCCATCCTAGAGGACCATCCCATATTAAGAGAATATAAATATGTATTCCTAGAAGAGGTTCCAGGTCTACCTCCAAGAAGGGACATTGACTTTTCAATAGAACTTGTACCACGAGTGGTGACAATGTCTAGAACACCCTATAGAATGAGTACACCAGATCTAGTTGAGCTCAAACTAAAGGAGATGTGGGACAAAGGATACATTTGTCCTAGTGTGTGTCCCTGGGAGCACCAACCTTGTTTGTGAAAAAGAAAGATGGCACACTCATACCGTGCATAGATTATAAACAACTCACTAAGATGACCATCATGAATAAGTATCCCTTGGCAAGTATTGATGACTTGTTTGACCAATTAAGGGGTGCTACGATATTCTCCAAGATTGAATTGAGGTCTAGATACCATCATGTCCGAATCAAAGATGAAGACATCCACAAGACAACCTTTAGGACAAGATACGGTCACTATGAATTTGTGGTGGTGCCATTTTGGCTTACCAATGCACCAACCACTTTTTTGTGCTTAATGAATAACGTATTTAGAAATTTCTTGGATAGGTTTGTGTTGGTTTTCATTGATGATATCCTAATCTATTCCAAGAATAGGGAATAACATGAAGAACATATGAAGCTAATACTCCAGGTACTAAGAGAACATCAACTCTATGCTAATCTTAGTAAGTGTGACGTTTTCCATAAACAAGTCCATTACTTAGGCCATGTTAGTTTTGAGGAAGGAGTGGCAGTTGATCCTGACAAGATTAAAGCCATCATGGATTGGCATACCCCAAAGGATGTATCTGATATCAGATCCTTTATGGGCCTAGTAGGATATTATAGAAGATTCATAAGGGGATTCTCCAAGTTTGGTTTCCCAATCACCTCCCTTTAGAAAAAAAGGGGGTTAAATTCATTTGGACATCAGAATGTGAAGAAAGATTTAAAGAGCTGAAATAACTTCTAACTAATGCACCTGTACTGAAGATTGCAGACCCAAACAAGGACTTCCTTGTGTGTACATATGCCTACAAGGAAGGGCTCGGAGGAGTCCTTATGCAAGAAGGACATGTGATTTTCTATGAATCCAAAAAATTGAATGAGCATGAAGTCAATTATGTGACCAATGATATGGAATTGGATTCCATAGTGCATGCTTAAAAATGTAGAGGCATTACCTCTTAGGTAGAAGATTTGTACTTATGACATACCATAGTGGGTTGAGGTATTTGCTTGACCAACCAAACCTCAATGTGAGACAAGCTAGGTGGATGGCTCTCCTTAGTGAGTTTGATTTTGAGATCAAACATATCAAAGGAAAGGAGGATAGGGTGGTTGATGCCCTCAGTAGAAGTATGAAAGTAGTTCACTTGGCAGCTGTAAGCACCAATGAATCAGACATCAAAGAGAGGGTCAAAACTGTACAAGAAACAAGTGCAATTTTCAATACCGTGACATCATACCTAAAGCAAGAGCCCACGGGGATGAAGTATGAAGGATATCAGATGCTTAATGATGGCTTGCTACTTACAAGGGAAGATTGTATATTCCAAATTGTGACGACTTGAAGAGGTTCATAATGGATGAACTACAAAAAATACCATATAGTGGCCATCTTGGTCATCAAAAAATGATCATGGCCACTAGGAAACTATTTTATTGGCTCGGATTGAAAAATGACATAGTCGATTACTTAGCTAAGTGTCTAGAATATCAACAAGTCAAGGCAGAGCACTTGCACTCAATAGGGTTGTTGCAACCCCTACCAATTCTTGAATGGAAAGGGGAAACCATCTCCATGGATTTCATCACATGATTACCAAGATCAACTAAACAGAATGATGCCATCATGGTAGTTGTGAAAAAACTGAGCAAAGCTGCTCACTTCATACCCGTTAAGTCAACTTGCAAGGCAATATATATTGCCAACATTTCCATGAAATAAATATTTAGACTACATGGCATGCCTAAGGAAATTATATCCGATAGAGATACACAATTTACTTCAAACTTTTGGAAATCTTTGTTTGCTGGTTTTGAAACAAAATTGCTCTTTAGTACAACCTATCACCCCCCAAATGATGGGAAAATATAGAGGGTAAACCAAGTATTAGAAGACATGATGAGGATGCATGTAATGCATCAACCCAAGAAGTGGGAGGACTACCTACCACTGGTAGAATTTTCCTGCAACAATGGCTATCAAGAGTCCTTAAAAATGATCCCTTTTGAAGCCCTCTATGGAAGACAATGCAACATTCCAATTAGCTAGAACAACCCAGTATATAGAGTTACAATCGACCCAGATATGCTAAAGGAAATGGAATAACAAGTAATTCAGATCAGACAAAATTTGAATATAGCCTAGGATAGACAAAAGAGATATGGAGACCTGAAAAGGACTCCTAGAGAGTTCACAGAAGAGGATCACGTGTATCTCCGAGTTAGACCCAGGAAAATCTCTTTGAGGATGAGAGCTTGTTCCAAGCTGGTGCCTCGGTATTATGGACCCTTTGAAGTTTTGGATAGAGTGGGACCAGTAGCCTATCGGCTAGCACTTCCTCCCACAGTGAAGGCACATAATGTTTTCCATGCTTCTTTATTAAAGAAGTATGTACATGATTCTAATAATATTATTGATTGGTCTGTGATTCAGGTGGAACGCAAGGGAGAATTATTGACAAAACCTCAATGCATAATAGACAGGAAGAAAACCCCACTCAAGAACATAACCATTGCACATGTCAAGGTGTAGTGGAAGCACTTTGGCCCAGATGAGGCTATGTGGGAAATGGAGGATGACATGAAACATACATATCCATTTTTGTTTAATTTTGTACATACATAGCACATTGGTAGATAGAACATCGAGGACGATGTTCCTTTAAGGGGGAGGGGATTGTAATACCTCTGTTTCCCTAAGTTAGTAAATATAAATATGACTGGCCAAGAGGCCATGGCATACTAAATATGTGTGAATGCTTGATTTGATGAACCTTTGTATAAAAGGGTCAATGTATGAATTTTATGTTATTAATAAAAATTGGATATGTGTTGCACACCTACTAAAAGGGGGGGAGTTTTCCGAGATAGACCATGGATTCTATGAGAGAGATGGTGAGGGAAACCAAGAATGCTTGATATGACCCTCACCAGAATAGTACCTATTGGGTGTAATTTCTCAACAGTCCTCTGACCCAGAAATGAATTACCAGTCAGGCTGGTAGTTGGAAGGCCATCCTCAAGAGTTAATGAGGAGATGGGGTAGGGTACCCATCTGTAAGGCTTCCAGGCCTAACCATGAATTGGGATTCATACCCATGTAACCTTTTCGAGGAAGGAAAGAAATGAGGTAATTTGGGGGACAAAGATAGATCTGTAAGGAAGCAAAGTAGAGAAAACAATCTCCAGAGAAGAGAAGTGAGCATGCTTCGACTATAGAGTTGAGAGAAAATATTGTTTTGGATGTAATAATCCTTGGGAAGGATATAACGACAAGCTAATAAACGAGGATGATGAGTGACTGAGGAAGTGCTTACACAGACCTCCTTTCTTGGTGTAGAAGGATTTGGTTTCCAATTTCCTCTGGGAGGAGGAGAGTAACTTCTGTCCCTGACTGTCGTGGAGCAAGGAGAAAAAATATCTCTCAAAGAATCATGGTATATCTTGAGGGTGGCCAGTGGTAAATCTGTTAGGCGTGGTTGTGTTGATGGTTGGGAGGAAATAAGCATCCCTTTCAACATTCACTTCATGTTCTCCAGTTCTGATAAGTATTATCATACTCTGTGTAATGTATATTGAATGCGATGGTTGAATGCATGTGTTTATGGTTAAGTCTTGCAGTGTTTGAACCGTCATTATAAATGCTCATTTGCTTCTGTAAAATGCTATATTTACATGGTTTTCATTTTATCTCAGTTTAGCTGTTAGAGAGTTTTGGGATGTGAATCCGTAGGAGAGCCAGAGTAGGATTGATTGAAATCTCTAAGTCCTGCTAACCCTTTGAATTTTACCTTAGCAGGAATGTCAAGTTCAACTATGTGGGAGAAGGGCGTTTCCTTCAGACTATCCACCCATCTAACCGAGGTCTCATGCCCATGTCCTTAACCCATTTTATACTAAAAGGATTAGCGCTTAGCCCAAAAGAATTTCCAAAGGACCCATATGACTAGGCTCTGGGAACCCTACGCTAGTTCGAAAGGAGCTAGACCTTTTTGGCTTTGGGACTTCAGAACTTATGATTCCACAATGCTCAAAAATATTTAAAGGTCAGAGTCAGGAATTGATGAGGGTCATAGATCTGGGAATCTGATGGAGATCTCTCTCAGCCGTCAGATTGGACCTAGGAAGGGTAATGTTAAGTGCTTCGACAAAGTTCCACTTCGGGAGAATAGGAGTGGTCTAGCGCCGAAACTCCCGAATGTCAGAGTCATGAAGTTCATCAGGACCATTGAAAGTGGAGGGACACATGCCCACAATTCAACGACTATCTGGAATTTCGGGTATTCGATGGTATAGGGATGCATGAGTTTCCCCGGAGCTTGGCAAACCAGAGTCAATCCTGGCCATGAATGATAGGTACACATGGCGATAGATCAGGTGTGGTCCAGAGAGGAAGCTGTAAGATACGTGTCAAAACTCTCGAATGCCAGATTTCCAAAGTGACGTGGACCGTTGATCCTCGAATCCTTCAGGATCCCTCTCAGTCCTCGATCTAAGGAACCCACTCTCGACTGCTCATGTAACCAGGAACACATCGTGGAGTGACATGTGGCCCCTACTTGTCCCTTGTCAAATGTTGTCCGTTGAACTAGAGTCGTTGGATGAGAGGGCATGTGGCAAGAAATCCTATAGTCCAGAGACTTAGTACTCTGGAGGAGATTGGCCAAGAGTTTTCTAGGTGTGAAAACTCCCGAAGTCATGAACGACGGAGTAATATGAACTGTTGATAGGTAGAGGAAACGTGGCGCTAGATATGAGAGTCCAGAGACTTGGGTCTTTAGGGGATTTGCGATTTAAGGAGATGGTAAGCTCTGAAGTCTGGAGCCGCGAAGTAATGGGAGTCATAGATCTATGGATCTACGTGGGCTCTTACTGGCCGTGAGATTGAAGGGTTTGATATATATCAGTCCAAGATGACATGGCATGATGACTTCATTCGATGCGACGTGGACCCACATTATGCATGCCACATGTCACCAAGATATGAATGATTCAAATACCCCTTATGCCTATTAAAGAATGACATGTGTCACCCCCTATTGAGGACACTTGTCACCGCTGGCCCTCAACGCATGTCAACTTCTGGTTCGTGGCCGCCTGGCCAACGTGGTTGGTGACATGTTCGAGACTTCGAGAGTTTGGATAACTTCGGATGTTCGAAATATTTGGGGCGTGTTACAATATAGGAACGTTCAACTTATAATGACGAACACTGATCACCAAAAGGCCAAGGTCATGTGGAGAGATTTCGGGACTTCGGGGAGTGAGAAAAAGGGGTGTTCAATGCCGAACATCGAAGACGCCAACTAATAATCTCCTAGGTGACTTCGAGAGGCAATAACTTGCAGACCAAACTCTTCTTTTAGTGCGGTGAAAACCGTTAGAAAGCTCGTGGTGAGCAGTAGCTAGTGGAGATCCCAGAATTAGGATTTGAGATAATTTGGAAAAAACAGAAATTTGATGCCCCATCCTTAGAAAGGGTATTTAGGGATTGGGTAGGTGATAGGAAGTTTGGCTATGATTCTTCTTCATTGTACCCATTAATCCCTCAAAATCCTATTGAACATGCTCATGCATGTCCTCATAATAACATTATTGTGCAAGCAATGCATCCTTCTTGATACCTGTCCCTTGAAATCTGTACTTGGCCTTGTTGAGGTCAATTTCCGCTTCCGAAATTTCCCTCCCCTTTTATTTTTTCCCAACTTAATTTTTCCATTTCTTTTCCCTCTTCTATACTTACCCAATTTCCCCTTTCTTATCTCCCTTCTATTCTCCTTTTCTAGTTACTGTACTTAGTCATTTTTTCAAAAAATGACAGTTTTGCAGGTTCTCACTTCCTATTCCCATATCATGAGTCCAACCGACCTCCGTATCATCCTATACTTAATTGTTTCTTCATTCGCGGGTTCCCGGGTTGGCGGGTTTCAAACTTTCATATCCCATATTCCATGGTATACATTTTTCACCCAAAAGATCCGCAATCTACATGTTAACCATTAGAATCCCTGAGCTCCTAAGTATCTCATCTCTCCTATATTGAGTCCCACCTGCCGCATTACAACACTTAGCCAATTTTCAACCTTCCACAACCGCAGGATTGTGAGTTCCCGGGTTGGCGGGTTCGCAAAAATCCCTAATCTTAATTTCTCTCGTCCATCCCTACCACCTTCGTGGTTTTCCCAATATGCACTTAGTATGGTTTAATGTTGATAACTCATCATGAAGGTTATGTAAAGATCATCATTAATAAGCGAAGGGCTCAAGGAGATTCCTTATTAAACCACATTAAATCAAGATTTGCGGAAGATTATATTATATCTCTCAAGCCCTCATTTCAAATATTATCTAGATTAAAAGAACACTCTTGTCAACTTATGGCATCAGTAGCTTGAAAAACGTTTTGCAGAGATACTTTGAAATTTTTTGGACATGAGGACCAAAAATTTCAGTGGTCTAGAGCTTATTCTCACTATTCATTCCCTTTTGCTCAAAAGGAAGTAATTTGTATGTCCGAAATTGCTCGTGCAGGCTATGTTCCTGAGGTTTTTGACTGCAAGGAACTGGTTGCCTGGTGCGCTGAAAAATATATACCAAGTCAGCATATTATTCAACTTCAAGACCATTCTCCCATCTCTCTTTCACCTCAAGTGTTTCGTAAAATGCTAAAACTACCAGAGCCAACACTCACCTTCAAATGTGAAGATTGTAGGGAATTATTGAAAATGCATGACAACGGACTAGACCTCTTGCTTGAATTCTTGGAGAATCTTGAGTTCATCCCTGAATATATTAACAGGTTGTAGGTCAACTCTTTCAAAAACCCCTTTTGGGAAATTGCTTGGTTATTCACCAGAGTGACCAGACATGAAAATACCACCAATATTTCTTGTATGATTCTTTATATCTTATATTTTACTGTCAAGGAGCATGCCATTTTCGATTGGGGAAATCGGATTGCCATTGAAATATCTTCACAATTGTCTTAGTATAAAAAGGATAATAAATTATTTATGGCTTCTTATTTTTTTTTTTGTGATAGCACATTGCTGTCAATTTCCTAAATTGTCTATCTGCGAGAAGGTGAATTGTGAATTTGACCAAGTGACCTTTTGGTACCAAGCGTTGTGGAGGCACAAAGCTTCCCTACATTTTTATGAAGTTTTGAACGACTTTGTCTTGGTTTTTAAAGGATTGTTGTTTGGAAAACACACCCCAATAATATCCACCCAGGAAAGTAAATTCCTGGATAAAAAGGGGACCTTGGAATAAATGGAAAATTGCAATGTTATTAGGATTTCTTGTTCTAAGGAAAATCCCTCCTTTCTTCCATGCCATATATCCGACATAATTTTTATTACAAAAGTTGCAAGGAAATATAATTTTTGGATGCACTTTTTTCATGAGAAATGAAAAAATAAATTCATACATTTGCCTTGGAAAATTGGGGACTCTGTATTCAGAAATATGAACAAAATCAATGAATTTGCAAACCACTTCCACAACCTGAATCTCAAGTATGCTGAAAAGATAAAAGTGTTTGACCCTAATGGAATTTTTGTGGAACATATGTTAGTAGTGGGTTTTAGGAATTCATTTATCCACATTGTTCTAGGTGAAGAAGAAGATAATAAATTGGGCGCTCCTACTCAAACTGTTGGCTACTTAGAGACAATACTCAGTACCAATGAATTTTACAAACATAAAGGAAAGGGTCCCAATGAGAAGAGTGTCCAGTCCCCAAATGTTACTCCCAAGACTACAATATCTCGGAGCAGTGCTCCAATGACCCACCCATCTAGAAAAGTGATCAAGAGTAGCTCAGTCGGAGGAGGAGACAAGAACCCCCCTCTAGGAAAAATTGAAAGCTCACGTAAACTTCCTCTGAGGAAGAAGAGGACGAATATTGTACAAGAGGAAGAAGATTAGGTGTTGCGTAGTTGGAAACTTTGAATGGAGAATCCCTGGGAGGCATGGTTAATGGAAGTCGGCTCAAAAGCTATAGAGATGGCCGACTATATGCACATTAATATGAACTAAACAAGAACACAAGTATCCGAGTAGTTGTACTATAGTAGGAAGTAAAATACAAAAAACAAACAAAAAGGTAGGAAAAGGAAGAAAACAAATAAAAAATTGAAAAACAAGAAGAAAGACAAAGGTAAAAAGGAAAAAAGTATTGCACAGAAAAAGGGTGTATCACACAGATAACATAAACAACACAAAATCAGTTAAGTGCGTGCAAAAGTCAAGTGAGGGAAAATATTGTTAAGGGCATTAAAGAATGAACAATAGTTAAAAAGTCATAAATAACAATACGTTCTGGAGATGCGTAGTCATAAATAGAAGGCACTGCCGAGGATTGGGATAGACTGGAAAATCCAAGGAAAAATATGGTGGAGGATTGGCATTAATGCCACAGTAAGAAACGTATTAATGGTTGATTTTGACCAGATTCAAAATTTACATTGGGCACAAAAGAAAGCATAAAACTGTTGAAGGGTGATAAAAGCACCAAAGGGGTCGACGAAGAAGGTTATTTGCAATTACTTAGAGTTGTGAGAATACAGAGCGAACCAGAGAAAACCAAGGCCGAGTTAGAGACGAACTACAACTACACCCAAACCAACACATATCAAGAAAAGAAACTTGTCATACAGAAAAATGGCCCCACTAAAAGTTGGAGCACCAGGAGTAGCAACATGCAAGCAATATAAGAGACCATAAGTGGCACTAATGTTTGAAGAAACACCAAGAGCTTCGACTTCACAAGAAATTTTTCACAGGGACTATATACCACCACGAAAAGACACCGCATCCTAAGTTAAGGTACCTGCAAATGGAAAATACCCACTGGCCACACCGACATTCCCACCTAGTGTAAGTGTTGAAGGGAACATGCTAGGGAATATTGTTTCCCTGAAGTTTGTAGATCATGATATCACGGATGAGAAAAATTTTCCTAAGATGGCATGAGAGAATTATTTGTGCACCAAAAGCATACCAGGCACAAGAGAAATATTATTCGAACTACATGCGTGGGAAACAAGACTTGAGAAATCAGGGATACCAAATCTACTGGAGATTAGACACTTTGGACGTAGCTTGGAAATAAATGCTTGTGTCAAGTTACTACTTAGTTGCATCCATGGTGGAATGTTGTGGCTTGACCCACCAATATCGATTGATACCCAATTAATTGCATGGATCACAGGGTTTCCAAAAGTAGGAGAGGATTCAAACACATTGTTCATCAACAAATTAGGGGAGACAACACAATAAGAAGCCATGAAGGAGAATTTTAACACCTTTATAGGAAAGAGGGGGTTATATGTCGTGTACATAAGCGATGATGCCATGCGCTTTGCAATGTGGGTGTTTCCCTGCAAATTGATGAGGAAATGTCGAAAGGACGAAGTGTCGGCTGCAGTAATCTCAGCTGTGAAAAAATGTGCAGAGAGAGTCCAAATGAATTGGGCCACATTTTTGGTGAATTAGTTTTTGAAAGACTGTGTAGAGACCCAAGAGAGAGGCACAAAGTTTCATTATGCCTGGATTCTTATTTTGATTGCACTAGTAGTATGGTAGGAACCTGGTTATTACCAATGTATGAGAACAACCAATAAAGTAAATGCATCTGCGCGCTATGCCAACTTATGGAATACAACAAACAAAAGGAGACAAACAGATAACATTGTTACATTCTATGTCTACTTTGACACAATCAGGTACATCATAGAACATACACCGCGCATCAGAACCCGAACGATGGAAACATACCAAGATATTGTGCGATTCAAAGAAGGGATGAACCATATGTACATTCAGGCCAAAAAGGACCCTGCACGCAGTGGCTTCCAACCAACTACAGATTGAAAAAAGATGATGTATTCCTGATCACTAATGATTGGGAATACAAGTGGAAAATATTATCATAACAAATGGGACAACCAGAAGAGGAAGAAGAACATGATATGGATGAAGACGAAATAGACGAGGGACATGGAAATGGGAAAATGACGCAAAGGGGACGACGACCTTACTCCCGTCGTGCTCGCCCGCTCACAGGATCGTTCCAATTCTTCTCTCTCTGAGCCGAAGTGGCTCTTTAGATTCTCAAGTGGAATCCCTGTCAAACATGACCCGGTTCGCAGGTCCTTCGTCCTCCTGCACGGCCTTTGCACCTGACCGTGACCAATTTCCCCACCGGAAACTGTTGTTGGGTGTCGGGGCCTCGGACTTTCCGTTGTCACTAACCTCTGTCCCCGTGAATCCCCGATCTCCGAATTACCGATGAGCCCTCGGCTCCGATGCGCTAGCCCCCTAGCTAAGCTTCCACCATATGACCACTACTCCCATGTCCGTGGCCTTACCTCCCTCGCGGCATCGTGACCCTCTTTATCAAACTTTCGGTTCTCCAGCCTCCGATATCGGAGGCACCGAAACTCAGAGGCGCACGTGTGACTTGACCTGTCCACAAAGTCACTTCAATCGGGACTTTTGCGCTATCGCAACCTCACCCCTCGCGACTTCGCTTTCCTCGGGGTCAAATAACTTCTACACCAACTTCCGAGGTTCGAGGTGCCGAAACTCACGACCTCGCTCCCTCGTGACTTTGCTTCTCACGAGGTCAAGTTCTCGAGTCTTTTCTCGCGAGGTTTCGATGCACGATCCCACATGCGGATCCAGCGATCTTCCCGCAATTCAGATCCAACAGCTATCCACCTCCTCGTGCCTCGCATCCTCGTGATTCTGAATACCAAATGCTTTGGGATTTTACCTTGCGAACTTCTGAGTTCGCGAGATCTCTTGATCTCTGACACGCATCCTCTTCAATGGACAGTCCCGATCCTCTCGCTCCTTCGTCGCTTCGCGTCCTCGCGCCTCACGACTTGGGATACCCAACACTTGGGTTCTCAATCGGTGAACTCCCGAGTTCGCAAGATCATCTAGATCTCTGCCACCTATCCGCTTGCCGACTCCCGTGGCCCACACCGTTCTCGAGCGCTGATATCCCGAGATGACGTCAGCTAGGCCCCACCACTCAAAGCTCTCGCCTCCTCGCCACTCGTGAAGTTGAATGATTTCCTCTTCCAACCTCCGGTGCCCAAGTTCTCGAGATGGGTGATCTCGTGACACGCGTCCTCTCCCAACGAACGGTCTAGATTCTATCAGTTGTTCCAACCGCTGTGGCTCCTCCTGGACGTAACTCCTCAATGACGGTCCAGATCTCCCTATCCGCCAATACAATGGCTGCTGTTCTCTCACCAGAGCCTCCTTGCATTTTCGTCCTACCTTGGAAGAATTTCACTCATTCAAAGGTCTCAACCCTTGTTGTCTTCTTCCTCCGCAAGCTCCTTGAGTGCGAGCCTCGCGCGCGAATGAAATGCTGCCCTTCCTGAGATTGTTCTCCAGATCTTTGGAGGTTTGACTTCTACCTTCTGTAGAGTCTTCGCGCGTATACCACACTGTCTCTCCTGAGCTTCTTCGAACACTCAGACCCCTTGGGATTTTATCCTTCTTCTCCCTCAGATGGAGAATGAAATGGATGCCCTCCTGGCTATCCTTTTGCTCAAGCTTCTTCTTAAGTACTTCTGGCTATTCAACAACCCAGTGGAGATCCTTCCTTGGACTCTTCCTTCAAAACACAGAACTCAAAGAGTTCTCTTCACCTCTGTGCCTATCTGCACACTTCCTCGATGCCCTCCTGGCGGAGTCTCTTCTCCACAGAACGTTCAGTAGTTCTGGGTCCTTGTGCACCTATGCACTTGATTGATGCCCACCTGACAGAACCTTCCAAAATCCACAGTGATTCTATTTCCTTCGAACTCATGGCAGAGTTCCTTCCTCTGTGCACTCTTTGCACACATACGCTCAATGCCCACCTGGCAGAGCTTCTCAGAACTCCTCAGAGCTTATGACTTCTATCTTCAATTTCTCAACAGAGTTATTCTCCAACGCAACTCGTGCGTATGCTCGATGCCCTCTTGGCAGAGCTCCTACAGAATCCTCAATGATTTTGTCTGCAACTGTGTTTCAACTACATAGCCTTACCTCCTGAGGTGTTCAACAACCTCACAGGTATTCTTCTCCTGAGTTGTCGACTTCAGTCTTGGTGCCTCATCACATATTTTTCTGACTCCTCGGAGTTCAGAAGTACATCCTCAGTGCACCGGCCCTCAGAACCCTCAGCGTTCTGTCACACCCTCCTGGCATGAAGCCTCAAAGACCTCTGAAGCCTGAAATCACACAAACCCCTTCAGAATGCATTCACATAGCGTACATTCACAACATATATATGGAACACACATACAGACATGCATATAAGACAGAATAATGCAGGAAAAATTGCTCTGTGATATTAACAATGGCGAATGCCTGTATTTTTACAATGGTGTTCCTCGAGCTCTCTCCGGCTCTCTCATACAACCATCCTACCTCTAACTTGACTCCCCTCCAAAATGAGATATCAAAATCTCTTTTACCTGAGGGGCTCATCGAGAACTTCCCTCCAGGTCTACCTATTCTAATAAATTTCATTAAATTACAATGAATGGGTGTCTAGTCCAGCGTATGGATCTAGATCTCAGTCGATCTGCATTAAAGCCTATCCTATCTAATGCCTGCTCAAAGGTATGGCTTTCATGGCTCACCAGCCTAAGACATTTAATTACATTCATTTCGAATTTCAAATGAGGCTGTGCCTCCCTTCAGCATTTGAATGCATGCACTGTGACGTGGCTGGCTGGCTGCATGGAGAGATGCTCCTGCATCATACTCCACAGCTACAAAAATCATGAGATCCTGCTCATGAGATTTCCATCTGAGCTGTTGGAAATCCTCCTGGATCCCAAATCAGTCTTTGGAGCTTTCCCTCTGCTCCATTCTGCAACTGCTGCTGCTTCCGCTGCGCTGCTGCTGCTGCTACCTCTTCTCTACCCAGCTGCTCCTTGTTGGCAGTCTGTGCTGATCTCAACATCAGCTCCCTGATTTCCTTGATCACTTCGTCCATCTGCTCTAGTGGCTGGCTCTGCTTTTGCAGTCTCCTCAGGTGCAAAAATTTTTGGCCATTGGGCAGATTACTATGATCTCCCATGCTATCTTCTCCTTCATCTTCATCTTCATCTGCGGCCTCAAGTTGCCACTCTGCTACAGACTTCAGCTCTGCAGTCTCCCTTTGACCGACTTGTTGTTCAGTCATCTTCCATGACAGCTCAAATTCTATCAGTCCTCTTGCTGGCCCTGGATTGTTCAACCAATCCTCCAACATTTTTAGCTCCATCTCCCATGGAGTGATAAATTTACCTACCTGTTGGCAGCCAATCCAATTTTTTTTTTCGATTTCTCTCAAAAGCTGCCTACACCCCTTGTCGTATTATGACGAACCATTGTCGCATTGTGCTAATGGACATTCGTCTCATTTTCGCGACCATTACAATTCAACTTCAACCCAGTTTTCACAACTGCAAGTGTGAAAACACTTCTTTCGTTGGTTAGATTGTCGTCGTTTTTGGTTGATACTTGATCACTGGTTTATCACATGATTGTTAAATGTTGTACTGAACTCATATTCTCAAGTATTATCTTACCTTGATTGCGCATTTGGATATGTTTCACTGTTGAACCTTTGGACATGAAAGTTATTTGCTTTGATCTATGAAAATTCTAATGGATTTGGTCATATTGTTTTTATCCTTGCTTTGGACTTGCACTC
>JASDQU010736864.1:75752-94839 GCA_032191745.1 Picea mariana
CTTCATCCTCCTGCACGGCCTCTGCACCTGACCGTGACCAATTTCCCCACCGGAAACTGTTGTTGGGTGTCGGGGCCTCGGACTTTCTGCTGTCACTAACCTCTGTCCCCGTGAATCCCCGATCTCTGAATTACCGATGAGCCCTCGGCTCCGATGCGCTAGCCCCCTGGCTAAGCTTCCACCATATGACCACTACTCCCATGTCTGTGGCCTTGCCTCCCTCGCGGCCTCGCAAACCGCTTTATCAAACTTTCGGTTCTCCAGCCTCCGATATCCGAGGCACCGAAACTCTGAGGCGCACATGTGACTTGACCTGTCCACACCGTCACTTCAATCGGGAATTTTGTGCCATCGCAACCTCGCCCCTCGCGACTTTGCTTTCCTCAGGGTCAAATAACTTCTACACCAACTCCCGAGGTCCGAGGTGCTGAAACTCGCGACCTCGCTCCCTCGCGACTTCGCTTCTCACGAGGTCAAGTTCTCGAGTCTTTTCTCGCGAGGTTCCGATGCACAATCCCACGTGCGGATCCAACGATCTTCCCGCGCTTCGGATCCAACAGCTATCCACCTCCTCGTGCCTCGCATCCTCGTGATTCTGAATACCAAATGCTTTGGGCTTTTACCCTGCGAACTTTCGAGTTTGTGAGATCTCTCGATCTCTGACACGCGTCCTCTTCAATGGACGGTCCCGATCCTCTCGCTCCTTTGTCGCTTCGCGTCCTCGCGCCTCGCGACTTGGGATACCCAACACTTGGGTTCTCAATCAGTGAACTCCCAAGTTCGCGAGATCATCTAGATCTCTGCCACTTGTCCGCTTGCCGACTCCCGTGGCCCACACCGTTCTCGAGCGCTGATATCCCTAGATGACATCAACTAGGCCCCACCACTCGGATCTCTCGCCTCCTCGCAAATCGTGAAGTTGAATGATTTCCTCTTCCAACCTCCGGTGCCCAAGTTCCCGAGATGGGTGATCTCATGACACGCGTCCGCTCCCAAAGAACGGTCCAGATTCTATCAGTTGTTCCAACCGTCGTGGCTCCTCCTGGACGTAACTCCTCAACGATGGTCCAGATCTCCCTATCTGCCAATCCAACGGCTGTTGTGCTCTCACCAGAGCCTCCTTGCGTTTTCGTCCTGCCTTGGAATAATTTCACTCATTCAAAGGTCTCGGCCCTTGCTGTCTTCTTCCTCTGCAAGCTCCTTGAGTTCGAGCCTCGTGCGTGAATGAAACGCTGCCCTTCCTGAGCTTGTTCTCCAGATATTTGGATGTTTGACTTCTACCTCTTGTAGAGTCTTCGCGTGTATACCACGCTGTCTCTCCTGAGCTTCTTCGAACACTCAGACCCCTTGGGATTTTATCCTTCTTCTCCCTCAGATGGAGAATGAAATGGATGCCCTCCTGGCTATCCTTTTTCTCAAGCTTCTTCTTGAGTACTTCTGGGTATTTAGAAACCTAGTGGAGATCCTTCCTTGGACTCTTCCTTCACAACACAAAACTCAAAGATTTCTCTTCACCTCTGTGCCTGTCTGCACACTTCCTCGACGCCCTCTTGGCGGAGTCTCTTCTCCATAGAACGTTCAGTAGTTCTGGGTCCTTGTGCACCTATGCACTTGATCGATGCCCACCTGACAAAACCTTCCAAAATCCATAGTGATTCTGTTTCCTTTGAACTCACGACAGAGTTCCTTCCTCTATGCACTCCTTGCACACATACGCTCAATGCCCACCTGGCAGAGGTTCTCAGAACTCCTCAGAGCTTCTGACTTCTATCTTCAATTTCTCAACAGAGTTATTCTCCAACGCAACCCGTGCGTATGCTCGATGCCCTCTTGGCAGAGCTCCTACAGAATCCTCAATGATTCTGTCTGCAACTGTGTTTCAAATACACAACCTTACCTCTTGAGGTGTTCAACAACCTCACAGGTATTCTTCTCATGAGTTGTCGACTTCAGTCTTGGTGCCTCAGCACATCTTTGTCTGACTCCTCGGAGTTCAGAAGTGCATCCTCAGTGCACCGACCCTCAGAACCCTCAACGTTCTGTCACACCCTCCTGGCATGAAGCCTCAAAGACCTCTCAAGCCTGAAATCACACAAACCCCTGTAGAATGCATTCACATAGCGTACATTCACAACATATATATGGAACACACATACAGACATGCAGATAAGACAGAATAATGTAGGAAAAACTGCTCTGTTATATTAACAATGGCGAATGCCTGTATTTTTACAATGGTGTTCCTCGAGCTCTCTCCGGCTCTCTCATACAACCATCCTATCTCTAACTCGACTCCCCTCCAAAATGAGATATCAAAATCTCTTTTACCTGAGGGGCTCATCGAGCGCTTCCCTCTAGGTCTACCTACTCTAATAAATTTCATTCAATTACAATGAATGGTTGTCTAGTCCAGCGTATGGATCTAGATCTCAGCTGATCTGCATTAAAGCCGATCCTATCTAACGCCTGCTCAAAGGCACGGCTTTCATGGCTCACCAGCCTAAGACATTTAATTACATTCATTTCAAATTTCAAATGAGGTTGCGCCTCCCTTCAGCATTTGAATGCATGCGCTGTGACATGGCTGGTTGGCTGTATGGCTGCATAGAGAGATTCTCCTGCATCAGAAAAACAATGGTGCAAGGGATACACCAGGACCATCAGCAGGATAAGTGTAGTCCACAATTCCCAAAGTAGGAGTAACATGCAAAGACAAAGGGAAGGAGCTAGTAGGAGGTGCATGCAAGAAGATGAAAGCGCACAAGGTACCCCCTGTCTATAATCTGATCGATGACGACATGGAACAAATCGACTACCAAGTACGAGATGACCTAGCGGAGGCCCTTGAGGAAGCTACGAGAAAACAAGCATAACAACACCAGAAGGTGCAAGATCAGTTGGTAGCATTACAAAAACTCTTGGAAGCAACTTGAATAACACCAATGTGTAGATCAAAGGGAGGACCATCCATAAGTCCAGTGGAGGAAGCAGAGGCTGCTAATCCAGTCCCGACCAAGTTAGCAGTTGGGCACATAATGCTAGAAATAGAGACAGATGCAATTGAGTTCGCAACACCGAAACTGCAAGAACAAATGAAGACACTAGGTCACCTGAATATACTGGTGTCATAGATGCCTATACTTATATTACAAAACTTGCAACTAGGTATTTTGCATGAGATAAGGCTCCGCGCATATGAAGCAAACAGAGAAATGACCAAAGTGATGGATGAAAGGGCTCAAATTGAACAAAGTATGAAACTGTTTTGCAGCAAAAAAATGAAGTTTCAAAAAAAGTGGAAGGAGTGATGAAGGCGAAGAATGAGACCAAGGAATGGGCTGAGAAAGCCTCAAAAGAGAAGGACAAAGCCAAGAAAATGACATAAAAGACACAAGTAGCCATCAAAATTTGTATAAGGAAATTCCAAAAGTACCATTAGTAGTAGAGGTCAACATAGAGGAACAAGTTTCAAGAATCGGTGAAGTCATCAAAGGATTCTGTGTAGAAGGATTGAGGAATTGCAATCACACACAATTCCATGAACACTGCTAGAAGAAAGGGCAGGAAGAGAGAGAACAACGATGACAACAGTAGAAAAAATCAAGAAGATGGAGGAAGAATGATCAAAGCTCTGTGAGGAAAGTGCAAATATTTGGACCAACCTAGTAGAGGATCCATAAATGAATGTCGTGGAAACTAGATTGAGGGATGCACAAGAAAATGAACATAAGGCTTCATAGAGCATCAATACTCTCCCACTGACTGAACAAATGATGAACATTTTGGCACAAAGGTAGTCATATGAGGAAATAAAAAAGTTAAGGGACCAACAGAAGATCCTTCAACAATGATTAGGACCGCTGCAAGAAGAGGCGCTAAGGGTGATAGGAGAGCTGACAACTACGCAGGGAAAAGTGAAGCAAGTTATGCATGACACAAAAGATAAGCTTATGACTTTGACATCGAAGGGTCTAGAGGAAACTTTGGGAACATAGGCAAAAATAATAAAGGATGTTGCGACAGCCAAGGATGCCTATCAAAAGTTCATAGAGGCATGGAGGAGTGCACAACAGGCTTGAGTGGCTCGGGATGAGCCACATGTGAGTGTTGGGGACCTCTTGGACAAGCATCTTGGATTCAATTTACATGCATTTTGGATTCAGTTTCATAAAAAACCTAAGTATGGAGGATCGACACAACAGAAGAAGAAAGAAGACAAAGAAATAACAGAGTGCACAACAAAGGCACATTCAGGCTCGAGAGTGCATAATAAAGACACATACAAAAATTCAGTGTGTAGTAAGGACATACTTAGCCAAGAATAAAGCAGAGAATAAAGAAAGAGAAGAAAGTAGGTGAAATGGAAGGATAGCAGTTTGGTAGGCCAAAAAGCATAAATACACGCAAAAGTAGGAAGAATAACAATCAAAGTACAAAAGCAACATGCAGACGTAAAAGAAGGAAAAACAAGCCTAAAAAGAGAGTCAACATGAGTTATCATGAGTTGTAATTGGGTTTTTGGGATATGCAATGTAGGGTTTTGAGCCCTGGAAATTATGTATAAATATGTAACAGGTAGGGTAGATTAAGGGTTCTCTCCTATGGGTTCGATCCAGTTGAAGTTCTTTGTTCTATTTTCAGATCCTGTTATGTAAGGCGAGTGATAGAATAGGATGAGGAGAAGAGAGTCTATGTATGAGTGGAGGAAGAGACTTGTAGAGAGAGGCTTGCAATGCGGAGTGGCTAGGCAAGATGGAGAGAGAGATATCTTGATATATCTATTGTAAGTGGCCTGAGACGATTACAAAAAGAATAATAAAGAAGCCAGTCATTGTGGACATAACCCAAATTTGGGTGAACCACATTACTACTGTGTTTTCTTGTCGTTTATGTGATTGTTTGTGAATATATTCTTATGCATGGTTAGATTAGATTTGGTTCTTATATGAGCCCTGCGCAATAGTATGAATGTTACCATAAGTGGTTTATGTTGCATCCTAATGATAATATGTACTGAATTCACTAAGTAACCAAGGAAGAACAAATATAGAATAATGCACGCAGAACAAATAAGTAAGAATGAATAGGATGATCACCTCCCATTCCATCACCATTGCAAAAACTTAGTTTCTGCAGCCCCAATAGATGCCTCGGGTGAGACTTCACTTGCATGCAGGTGATGCCGAAAGGGATGGTGTCTGAAGGGTTTTGTTGGTTAAGATAACTTTAACCTATGGTCTTATAACCATGCACCAACAAGTGTTATTAACAAAGAGAGACAATTGAGTGATTGTTTGAACCAATTATAACATGATTCAATGAAAATTTAGATATGATATTGTCATTTGAACTAAATACTTATAGTTGTAGAGAACTATGGTACTTTATAGTGCCATTTATAGTTATGAATATATTTATACTTAGTCCATTTTAGTAGGGTATCTTGAATTTAGATGTTTGATGATGATTGTTTTACTTTTTCTTGTAATTATAATTTATATAGAAATATTTAATTATTAAATTGGTGGACGTATATGAGTTTTAGTTTGAAAGTTTAGGGGTTAATTTTATTATGAAAAAGTTAAGTATTGTATGTAAGGGCCATGTTGGCTCATCTTATCTTGTGTGGACTTGGGTGTTTGACAAGGTGATCCCTTAGGAGTTGGCAATCTATGTTTGTAGTTGGTGTGAAAAGTTGAGGTTTTTGCACCAAGTGTTGAGTTTGGATCATCAAAATGGAGTCATTTAGATAGGTCAATTGGTGACATGGTTAGGAAATGATGGTTTTTGCGTGGTTACACCACATGACACAACTTTAGCTCAACAAAGGGAAGCAATAGTGATAAAAATAACCATTATGGTTGAGATGAAGTTGGAATTAGTGTGATCTGGATGAGTTTGGACAGATTGAGACTCGTTGGATGAGTTGGGTTGAGTCCAAAGGATTTGGACAAAGTGTTAGTATTTTGACACGCTAAAACTTGGTGTTTTTGTTGGGTCGGGGTTGAGACATTTCAACAACAATGAAATTATTAGTGTAGAGATATTGTTGCGATTGTTGGGAGTGGTTGAGTGGTGCACTCTTGCACCATGATGAATCATCTCAAATCTCTTCGATGAAACTAAAGATACATGTGAAATAATAAACAATAGAAACAACAAACATGTGTGGAGCCATCAATAGTTTAGGGGTACACAATGGTGGCAACATGAGTTGAAGAAACAATACTTTAGGTAAGTGGTGGATCCTTATGAATGCTTTGGTGGAGTAGCATGTTGGAGACGAGTTGGACTTGGGGCAACCAATCGATTTTTTTGGAATGACCAACTTGTTTTGCATGGAGCAACTTGGTAAGTTGGGACCACCCAGATTGGGTAGAGTGGTTCATTTAAGTGACTTATACAAGTTTTTTGGCTCATTTCTTAGAGTTGGTTGGGTTAGATGTGGTTGATTTGTTTGGTAAGGCGGTCCCAACCATGGAGATAATTATCTACAAATAAAGGGGTAACTTGGATATTTGGGAGATCATTGAGTGGTGAGAAGAACTAAGTGGGTGTCTAAGATGAAGTTAAGGTGTAGATTGCTACTTGGTAGGAAACCAAGGGTGCAAGTTCTTAATGAGTTAGTGGTGTGGCATACTTGGGTGAAGCGAAATAGTTTAGTTGGGAATAACTATAGGTGACTATTGGAATGCAACAATTCTGGTGTTTTAGGCTTGTTCTGTTACTTAAGTTTGTTTGAGCCATGGGTAGTTTTAGTGGTGCCCAACCCTAGAGGTTGTATTATAACTTTTGAACTCAACTTATGAATGTTGGAAGTGGGTTTTCCTAGGCTAGGGGTCCCTCTATAAAATAATTCTTGTCTCTTGTGGTTGGTTCATGGTGTTCTTTTTGTTTATGGTTCATGGCTGAAGTAGTTAGTTTCAAATGGATGTTATGAAATTGACTAGGTGTTGGATAAGTTAACAATGATTGGTGAAATGGCTAAATTGGTTAAATGTTGAATTGTTGAAGTGTTTTGGGTGGACTACATAAATCTTCAACAACAAGCTTGATCAATTGCATTGGAGCCATCTTTGATGAGTTAGGAATTGTTTGGTGACTTTGAATTGTTTCTAGGCAAATGAAACATACTAGGTCAACCATTACCACATGAAGTGTAGCTAAGCTGGAATGAAAAAATTGAAAAATAGTAGTTAATTGGCTAGATTCATGACATTGTATTGTATTTATGTAGCACACCCCACATTAAATATGGGAATTGTATTGCAACTCGAAATTCAATATATTTTGTATTAGTTGTGATTTTGTGAGGGAATCTCACAATATTCTACAAATAAATTGTTGAGATAACCTTAACATACTTAAAAATATAATGTCCCATGGATTGAATATTTCTATGTTATAAATTACTCAATAAATAATTGGGTCAATAGTCTTATGATGCAAACCAAGATTTAATTTCACATACATAATTGGGTCAATAGTCTTACGATGCAAACCAAGATTTAATTTCACACTTTATGGTGTTTGAAGACCTTTGATTTTGAAACTCTACTCCAAGTTTCAAACCATAGTTAAACATAATAAAAATCAAAACTTGACAATAGAAAACAACCAATATTAGGCTCAAGTAGGATGTTAGACTAATGGGTCCGCTCTATGTCAACTCCAAAATCAACCTTAATAGGCAAAATTTGATCAAATTGGTGTTTGTTACTTCAAGAGGTGGGTGCAATTGTGTGACCCAAGGCAACTTAATAATCGAGTGAGGAGACTTACTTGCATTGTCACACACTTTATTAAGAACACAAAGTAAAATTTAGGTAATTAGAGATAGTAGAATATGTGTTAAGGATATTTACTGAAACCTTTGAGAATTATATTAAGATGACTCGTGAGTATAAAAATGTTGTGACATAGTTATTACAAGTAGTGGATATCATATTCAATTCATAAGATACATATACTTATACATATAATCTCTCCAAGGTGAGAAAATAAATTAAGAAAAGTGTATATCTCAAAAATCAATCTAATAAGATTAATTTTAGTGGACTAATTTTAAAATAGTAATTGAAGTATATAAATTCCTCATTAATAACATGAGTACAATAACATGCTATAAATATATGCATATATTATATCAAAGTTGAAATATCCATAATATATGAAATGTTTGTCAAACTCTAATTGTCATGTATTTTGACATGGTATCATAGTTAATAAGATAAAAAAGTCTTCAGTATAATTTTTTTTTGAAAAATAATTTTATATTAAAAAATTAGATTAATATAAAAAGAGAAACTTTATTTTCTCCATTTGAAAAATGTAATTTATATAATAAACTTATAATATTTTATAATATGTTTGTATACATTTAAAAAAACTCCCTCTATAACTTGTAGCCATATGAGTGACATTTTTAAAATATAGTTGTGAAATGCATACAAAGCTTGCATAATGGAAGCCTTTAGCATTAATTCATTTGTGATTTTAAATTGTGTAAAGAGGATAACTCATGACATTTTGTAGATTTGTGTTGTAGACATTGTGATAGGAAATTGTGTTAAAAATATATATAATTAATAAATTTTTGTTAATTTTAATGGTTTGATTTAGCATAGTTTTTTGTAAAGGTTATAAAAAAACATAGCTTCTCATGAGTGATTTTATAACATAAATTTTAATTTGTAAGTCAAGGATGAGTAAAAACCAATATACATGTGAAGGATGAGTAGAAACCAATCTACAGAGAGCTGTATAAGAAAAAAATGTTCTTGTTATCAGATCAAAATAAGTACAATGACTTTGGTTAAAATAAATAAATAAATACATACAATCTTAAATGATATATCTATTCTAGCCTTTCACGAATTTAAATGTTAATGCTCAAAGTAGATATTAGATCAGTTTAACATAAAATAAAAAAATGAAAGGAAAATTAAAACTTGTATAAACATACAATACTAAAATGATAAATCTATTTTAGCCTTTCACGAATTTAAATGTTAATGTTCAAAGTAGATATTAGATCAATTTAACATAAAATAAAAAATGAAAGGAAAATTAAAACATGTATAAACCTTTTTATGTTTGTAAGAAATTTGAATTTGTTGATGTAACAGAAGTGAAAATGATATAAGAAAAATTGACTTTCTTTTTAATATCTATTGATATGTGAACGCTGTAAACTTTACTTTCTTTTTAATATCTATTGATATTTGCACGCTGTAAAATTTAATTTGCAAATAACGAGTAAATGTACTACAACAAAATTTGAACATAAAACTTTTGGTACATCAACAAAATTTGAACAATGACATATGAACATAAAACTTTTGGTACATCAACAAAATTTGAACAATGACATTTGAACGTGAGAAATTTGACTTTTCAAATTCACAACTTCTCTCACAAAATTTGAATAATGACATTTGAACATAAAACTTTTGGTACATCAACAAAATTTGAACAATGACATTTGAACATAAAAATTTTGACTTCTCAAATTCACAACTTCTCTCACAATTCACCTTTTTCTCTTTGAGAAAAGTGCCAACATGCTTGATCTCTCTTTCTGTAAGGGCTTTCCTTTTTCATAAAACCATGGAATTCAATCTTACAAAGTACTTCAAAATTTAATTTAATTTGCATAACTTGAAAAAGTTCAACAACATTTCTCTACTAGCAACAACATATCAATTTTTCAAAAGTGCATTCTCTCACTGCTGGCTCCGTTTTGTGAGAATCCTTCAACCCTTCAGATAGGAGCAAGGAAAAGGATTTGCAGCAAATCACTTGCAATAAATCTTCTTCAGCCTTTCAGCACAACAGCAACATACAATCATGTGGAAGCTCACTCAAGTTGCGGTTGTAAGTTTAGTGTTCCATCCAGATCAATGTGTCGATTCAACGACCAAAAGCATTTCTCAATGTTTTAAAACACTTCAACAACTTGCAGTCAGTTTTGGCAGCGTTCTTGACCATACTTTGAGCATCACTTCAACACTCTTCATAGACATTTTCTAAAATCAGATTTTTAGATAAGAGAAAATGTAACACAATCTTAAGGTAAATCCTAAATTTTTCAGGGTATAAAGTCAGGTTAACAGCCTAGAGAGAATATCAAAATGATATTCAAGGTAAATTCTAATTTTTTCAGGGTACAAGGTTAGGTTAACAGCTCACAACAATCTCAAGATGATATTCAAGGTAAATCCTAAATTTTTCAAGGTGCAAACAATTTATCAATAGATCATATATAGATGATCATCAACAATCAGCTCACAACTCATCAATAGATCATCTATAGATAGTCATCAACTCAGCTAACTAAAGTAAACATGTCACAAAGCAGGTTTTGAACCTAGATGTTAACAATAACTATTTAGTTACATCCAATTTACAATAAATGAAAATTTCTTACAAATACAAAGATCAAATAAAATTTATAGCAGCTGGCTATGTGACAGGGTTTGCTAAAGGTTTTACTTTCTGGGTTTTTTGGATGGAATCGGGCGATGTAAATCTGGACAAAATCTCTATTTTATGTTGTTTAAATTGTATTTTTGAATGTATAGATGGATTCAGCATGCTGAAAAACCCTTGGGACACTTGGATGACACAAACTTGACCACTCAAATCTGCAGATACAATCATTTCTCGCCAGATTTCGGGTAAAATCGAACGAAAAAAAATCACTGAAAAACTTCCAAAAAGTAGAACGTTTAGACTTCCTCATTTTTTTAATGTTTGAAGAATCAGTCGGATTTTCAAATTTGCATGGGTGCACTGCGAAGCCATCAAGACACACAGAATTTTCAAACAATCATATCTTCGTCGTTCTGAGTCCATATAGGTCATACGACAACTTGTTCTTAGGGTTCTGAGGTGACCCAAACACATTGGTGATGCTATTTCTTACATAGGAAGTGATCTTTAGCTGTTTTGGGCGGCTGGCTGACGGTGGAATATTTTTGAAGACTGCAAATTCAAGCTGTTACCATGTTTTTCAGCTCCGCATACTCTTCAGATACTGATATAAACCATGGACAAGAGGCTAATGACGGCTTTCGGAAAATTGAAAATATGTGACAGTGTGTTTCAAAGAGATGAAATGACTTAGATACTGTTATAAATCATGGATGACAGGCTCACGATGTCTCTGGGAAAATTAAAAATATGGAACGGTTTGTTTCAAAGAGATGAATTGACCTCTCACTGTGTATATGAGATGGATGTATTGCATCCATATCCCTTTGGAGAAACTTGTGCCATGGTCCCTGAGTAATAAAAGTCCTCTGATAAGTGTTTTCAGGGTGTATGATGCAAGAAGGATCGAGTCAAGTCGGGTTATGTGACATTCGGATGCCACTGAAGTTTGTCGACGTTTCAACAATAAACTTTTTTTTTTTTTTTTATTTAGATTTTACAGGCTAAGGAGAAGATAAACATTGATTTATGGGATGGATAAGTTTAAATGTTATTTATTTTATAATTGTTATGTAATGGTTGTTGGAATGATATATTTTTTTTTGAATGCATAAATTGATTCAGCATTTAAAAAAAATTGAATCATTTTTATTGTACAATTTTAACCACCTAAATTTGCAATTTCAATTATCATTTTAAATTTCTAACCTAATTTTAAACAACACTAAAAAAAAATTAAAAAAATTGAATCATTTTTATTGTACAATCTTAACTACCTAAATCTACAATTTCAACTATCATTTTAAATTTTAGACAACACTATAGAAAAAAAAAATTAAAAAAACATAGAAAATTTAAAGTACACATACTCTGCATAAGCATGAAGCCATTAATGATATAGTTAAATGTTCCCATGTCACAATGATTTTAATGTTTTGGACAAAAACACTAATGTAATGGTATTAGTTTGTACTTGAGTTATAAGTTGGTATGGAGTAATGGCATTGTAATGCTAATGGTATTAGTTTGTATTTGAGTTATAAACTTATATTTTGAGTTGGTATGGAGTAGTGACATTGTAGTAATGTAATGGTATTAGCTTGTATTGAGTTATAAGCTTATGTTTTGAGTTGGTATGGAGTAGTGGTATTGTAATGGTAATGGTATTAGATTGTATTTGAGTTATAAACTTATGTTTTGAGTTGGTATGGAGTATTGGCATTGTAATGCTATATAATATTTAATATATTTGATGTTGTTATTTTTTATTTAATATGGAAATTTATGGAAAATTAAATATATGTTTGTAATATTTTTAAAGTTATGTGTATTTAATTTTTGATTTGGATTTAGTAATAAGACTTGTTATTTACACGAAGTAACTAGTTTACCAAATAGTTATGAGTGAAGTGATTCCCTCTTATATGTAGATACTATGTGATTTTTAATTGTGAAATAAATTACTTATGTAGTTATAGGGATGGTAGGGAAATTATATTTTAACTTATGGATTAGAGACACTGAACATAACATTCAATTAAGAGGGGAAGAGTATGGTAATCTAAGAGTTTGAGATAATTATTGTTTGGCACTAAGTGATTATTTAGACACAATTAACTGTTTTAATCCTAAAGGTTGATGAACCATTACGTGAATAGGTTTCCTAGATAAAGGTTGAGTGCAATGGCACAAATCATATATTCAGTAGATGTTACATCATCTTTTGCCACCTCATTGCAAGGATGCACTTGTTGGCCTAATTATTATGTCCCTTTCCTACTTGCAGACCAAAATTCCCCTCAATTCCTCCTCAAAATATTTAAAAACCCCATTTTCCTAGTCATACGCTCCCTATGCACTAATAGAGAACGTCTGCAACTTTTTATATGCTTGTTGCTCTTCACCATCTAGCGTATGCACTTTTTTGGAACAAAAAAATATATAATTGCTAATTTTTGGGCAGAGTTCACATGTTTCTCTAGTTCCTGACCCCCTATAGCCCGTATATAACTACTCCAACCAAATTTTTGGAGTATAAATTAATGTCATGGGGTAGATGAGAGAAATAAATTCTAGAAGCATCATTATGCTAGGAAATTTTTGTTGAGTCTGCAAGCCCCTTCTTGAGTTTATAGGACTTCTCCCTTTATTTCTGGAAATCCTCATTTCCAACATTCTTTCTCAATTATCCCATTTAGGAAGATACTTCTTCTCTTTCCCTAACTTGTTCAGAGAAAGGATTCGGGAGGTGTGAGGATTCTCTAGTGGTCTGGAAAGAAGAATCTAGATGCCAGTTCCAGGGAAGTGCTGGATCAGTATCAAATGATAAGTATTTACATTATTTTTTGTTCGTTTTTAATGAGAACTCTCTTTATTGTCCCAATTTCATGTCATTGATTCATTTTTGTAATCTTTGTATGAATTGGATTATCTTAAAACTGATTGTTGGCCCTTGACCAAGTTTTGGAGATCCTTAGTCAGGTTTGACCTATTTTGGGACTATAACAGGTTGTCGAAGGCAGAGCGCAAGTAGAAGTGGAGATCGCGGGATCTCGACTCCTTTTAAGGATTTTTGGGTTTTGGGCTTATGTAACGGGTATGGGGATGTTGGCCCATGGGTTTACCCATGTTTAGGCCCATTTTGTAATGTATAAATAGAAAGCTAGACGATGTAAGTAGAAGGTTCTAAGGGAAAATGAAGGCCAAGGTGCTAAAGGAAAGTGAAGGCCAAGGTGTCAAGGGCAAGTGAAGGCCAATGTGCTAAGTGCAAGTGATAGTTGTAAATGATTTGTGCATACTATGTGAGGCTTGCAAGGATAAGTGCAAGTGAATGTAAGATACTGTGTAAAGGCTTTGTGTTGTAACCTAGCTTGGGGAAGGAGGATCTGGCAGAGTGCACACAGATATCTTGTCCTATGCGAAGTACGACCTTGTGGCTATGTGCATGTAGATGATTGACAGAATACAATAAAGAGAAGAAGAGTTGGTGGACGTAGCCCTAGGTTGGGGGTGAACCACGTATATCCTGTGTTGTGGTTTCTTTGTGCATTATGGTTGTTTTATGGTTCATATGATTAATGCTTAGTGAAATGATGTATTCTTAGATGAATATGATTGCTTGGTGCCTAATGATGTGAATAAGATGCTAGATCTGATCTATGTTGATGTGCTTAGTGCTTGAATGTGTTGAATCTTGTTGAATATTGCACTGCACTGTAATGAGGGTTTGTTTGCGTTGTAGACAAAGGCTAAGTACTAATGAATGACAACCGCTAAGTGCTCTGTTAAGGTGTTGTAATCGGAGATCTTTGTCCACGCTAAAGTTGCAGACACTGGAGTCCTGCAACCACCCTTGCCTCTACCTCGGGTGAGACTTCATCTACTTCGTAGGTGTTGCCAAAAGGGTCGATAGTTAGGGTTTTGTTGGTGCATTGTTGAAGCGTTGAACCCTGGTTCTGCCCCTGTGCCAACCAATGGTTTTGTTGCCGGGACCTGAAACTGTGATTGTTGGGAACTGAGGAAAAGAAAGAAAGCTCTGTGTGTAGATCCGTTGATTTAGTACGTAGTAATCTACTTGACTTACAAAGTTTTGTGCTAAGAAAAGAAGTTTGATCTGAAGAAAAGAGGTAAGATCTAAAAGCTTTGTGCTCTGATAAAGGTAAAGTGAAAATTTGTATTTAAAGAGGTAAGATTTGAAATCTTTGTGCTTTGTTAAAGGTAAGATAAGTGGAAATTTTTGTTTCAAAAGTATGGATCTAGGTATGTTTGATAAATTTTGTCCTAGTCTGAAAACTAGGGCACAACTAGAAGAAAGAAGATTTGATATGAGTAGATCTGATAGAAATAATGAAAGATATGTTATTCCTATGCATAGAAAGAATGTTTGGACTAACAAATGGATGTAGGATCCTAGGAAGAAATTTCTGTAGGTTAGCCACCATGATCCTAGTGCACAGTACAAGAAAGGTTGGGGATCATTTAAGAGAAAGAGAGGATTAACTCTTTGTTACAGTTGCAGAAGATTGAGACACCTTGCTAAGGAATTCTCTGGTAGAAGATCTAGTTGTCTTTGTTATAAATATATTGACCATGATGTTTGGATTTCCCTAGAATGACTGCTAAGGTTGAAAAAATGAATATGAGACAAGAAAACCCTGAGGAAAACCAAGAAACTGAGACCATGGTAGAACCTCGAAAAGAATCAGAGACTGTATTACTACAAATGAAAGAAACCCTGAATGATCACAGAGATATCAACTTATTATAGATCTTCAAGGAGAAAGAGTGCATAGAAACAAAAATATGATACTTCGACATAGACTGTGTCCTAGATGAGGAAACACAGGTGAATATTATGACAGAAAGAACTTGAGAAATTTTAGGAAAGCCTGCTATGATTCCTTCATTGGGGGGAATAGGATTATTTAGAGGAAAGTTGATAACCCTATGTGAAAGACTTACCCAAACCTCTATGAGTGCTCATGGAACTTCGACAAAAGAAGAATTTGAGATCGTTAAGTTTTTTGAGAACAACACCCCATTTTATATACTACTAGGAAAAACATGGATTGAGAAAGATTAGACACGAAGAAAAGAAGAGGAAGCTCTAGAACAGAAAAAACAAGAACTAAGGGACTTCATGGCTAAGAGAATAACACCCTTACTGGAAGAACAAGAAAACTAGTTGAAGCTACCGAGGACCAGAAATCTGGATGTCGAAGTTGAAAGAACACAAGAATATTTGAAACATCTGTCTGTATAGGAGAGTAGAGAACCTACCCCAGACAGAGAAGTAGTATCGCCTCAAACCTTAGGAAAGACCACCAACAATGCGAAGTTACTATCCCGAGTGGGGATAAGAATCAGAATGGAAAGAGAAATATCGAGACACATATCATAGGGAAGAAGGCTAGAAATCTCAACAAAAAGAAAGCAAATTTGGAGAAATTACAGGAAGTTCCAGAGAAGACTTCGTAGAAGGAAGGTCTCCAGAATTTGAACTTCGCCAGAATATCAAAGCATCTTAGATTGGCACTTTGCCATGGCGAATCGATATGACCGTTGGAGTCATTATAACTGTTAGATTGATGAACCCAAATGGTTATAATATAATTTATGATCAGAAAGCTCGCCATCGGACCGTTGGGACCACGCTGTAATGGACAAAATTGCATTGATGAAGGCCTCTTGTCCGTTGGAGGGATCTGTTACATCATTGTCTACTTATTCCGTTGACTATTGCGTCGAGAACACTTTCGTGAATTGTATCCAAGCCAATAAGATAACTCATTGTTACTGTGTCGTGCTTACTGAGACTTCGCTACATGTTCTATTGCATTGAGCATTTGTTCATCGACCTGAGTTATCTGATATCGAGCGTGCATGTCAGACGAACTCAGTGTCGTAGAAAATTCTGTCGAAAAAGTTCTCATCAAATTTATGGATGAGAAGGTGACGTTCGTCGGAATTCAAGCTTCATCAATGAGAGGAGTGCAAGCCTCCCCGTCGACTGCTAGCGGATCCAGACCATCCCAAGATGCGACCGAGAAAAGAACCAAGCATCGAGATGACTTGGCGAATGCTAAGTTAATCCCATCCATCTTGCCTGACTACATCCCGCCTCTGGCCGACACGGCGAATTGTGACAATGTTCCCAGGGACTTCGACTACACCGTGGTTATTGCGTATCTCCCGAAGGGGATACACACACGCAAGCCTTAGCCAGATAAGATCATGACACTAAAGATCAATGACTTTAACCTAGGGGATCACAATAACTTCAACATGCTCACCCCTCACAGTTATTTGACTAGGATGAAGGGGAAGAAGTCAAGGATAATCCCCCAACCATGGACTATGGACCTCGTGCAATCCACTATTCTGAACGTGATGAAAATACCTCATTTTGGAAGGCACTAGGAGGTTAACGTGTGCATTAATCTCTTGTTGTCGAGCTTCCATGGACGCTACATGTGGCTAGACAGACGCATCACCTTCGAACCGACACTAATCCATTGGATCACTGTATTGAGCATGCAGGGACCAGACCCGTAAGAATTTTACCCACAGAAGGCTACAGACCATGCCCTGGCGTAGAAGATTAAAGATACATACAACGACGTGGAGAAGGGGAAGTGAGGCTACAAGGTATCCTCCATTCATAATGGCGCAGTGTGCCTTGCTTTCTAGTTGATTGTTGGTAAGCTAGTTTGGAAGAACAGACCCACGCAGGTCAGAGGGTTTGTTGTTGACCTCACGGAGAAATGCGTGGATGCACTACAGATGAACTAGGCAAATTATTTAGTGAACCAGTTAGACCAAGACTACCACGAAGCTCAGGATCAGGGCCATGAGTTCCATTTTAGTTGGTTGTTGATCCTCATCACATTCATAGCTTGGGAGATGTCGGAAGGTGCGACCTTCCCTGAACTAGATCCATCTGAACCCTTATCCGTGAAGTTCATCTTGCTCTGGTATTCGAGTGATATGGGAAAACAATGGCATTCAAACGCAGTGTTCCACACCTAATACCTACAGTTAAAGAGGGATATTGAGTTTGTCCCTCATATAACGCCGAACACCTTGCACAGGTTCAGGCCATTTGTGAAGTTCCACGTAGACAAAATTTTTATCTACATCATTGTGTGTGGAGATGAACACAAAGAAGTACTACAAAGTTATTACAAACTCACAAAGGAGGACCTAGAAGAAATAACTAAGGAATGGCCTGCAGAGCTCCTTATCTCTGTTGACCTCTCAGAATTGTCCCATCATGAGCTAATCAGAAGCCCGGTGGTCACTCGTGAAGGGTATGATAGACCTGGAACTAGCAGAAGGAAGAATATAAAAGAGGTCCAGCAGCTGAGCAGTGTATCAGAAGAAATTGCTTCAGAATCACCTTGAGGAGGAGGTGACGATGAAGTAGACAAAGAAGAGAACAATGGAATAACTGCAGACTATGCTCACACTCGATGACTTCAACTTTATCATCGCAATTGTATCAGATGCCTCCGAATATATTTTGCAGAGAAATGAAGCTAAGCAAGAGACCATGTATGAAAAAATTGAAGTAGAACTGTGAGGGGTACAATCGGCCCTTCACTCCATTCGCGCAGTGTCCACTGCGCCCCCGCCATTAGAAGGAACAGAGTTGGGAGATGAGCCCACCCAACTTTGTAGACTAGCCGATGCGACTGAAGCTCACCTTCGTCGCACACATGAAGAAAAAAAACAGGCCACAGTGGCCCTAAAGCAATCCCAAGAGGAAGTGATAGAGCAACACCGAGTTGCGCAACAGAAGAAGGACGACCTCCAAGAAAATTCTGAAGAGGATTAAGCGCAGATCCAACATGAGAAAGAACAACTGCTCGCGAAGTAGGTTGAAGTAAAAGAAGCAGTCAACAGAGCACTTCTCTCTGTGATGGGCTTAGAGAAAAAGGAGGAAGACCCAGTGGAGCATCAAGTAGTGCATCTTGTTGAAGCCATCCAACAGCTTCAACAGAGAATAGCATATCTAGAGATACAAACAGTACCAAGTACTCTACAGGACGTACGAGAACAAAGAGAAGCCATTGCTCGGAGAGCAGTTGAGAGGATCAGAGCATTAGCTTTGGAATGTAAACAACTTAGCAATAGAAGTGCACTGACTTATGAGGGACTTACTAAGGACCCTGAACTGAAGACATTGGAGTCACAACTTCAGGAGGCAAAGCAACAAGCAACGACAGTACAGGCACAGTTGAAGCTCCTGTTAGTAGTTGAAAGAATGAAAAGATCCTAGGAACAACACACTGCTCAACAGCAGGTCCATACCATACAAAGAAAAGTCATGGAAGTGACTCAGAGGCTCCAACCAGTCTAGGACAAAGCTTGCCAAATGTTTGAGGAAATTGAAGGCCGAGGAGAAGAGCTGGAACAAGTAGTCACTTTAGTAGAACAACGCTTAGAGGGACCTATGAACGAGGCAGTTATTCAAGATTTTTTCAAGTAGGAGGCCTTGGTGAAACAGCAGGTTGAAGTAGCTCGATCCAGGATCGAGGCTTTTGAGGCAGAGCTACCTAGATCAGAGTAATGCAGGATGAGTCACAGGTGAGTCTTGGGGGCCTGTTGGCCCTTGAACAAGTTTTGGAGATCCTTGTTCAGGTTTGACCTA
>JASDQU010736864.1:94859-132357 GCA_032191745.1 Picea mariana
CCAACCAGTCTAGGACAAAGCTTGCCAAATGTTTGAGGAAATTGAAGGCCGAGGAGAAGAGCTGGAACAAGTAGTCACTTTAGTAGAACAACGCTTAGAGGGACCTATGAACGAGGCAGTTATTCAAGATTTTTTCAAGTAGGAGGCCTTGGTGAAACAACAGGTTGAAGTAGCTCGATCCAGGATCGAGGCTTTTGAGGCAGAGCTACCTAGATCAGAGTAATGCAGGATGAGTCACAGGTGAGTCTTGGGGGCCTGTTGGCCCTTGAACAAGTTTTGGAGATCCTTGTTCAGGTTTGACCTATTTTGGGACTTTGACATGTTGTCGAAGGTGGAGTGCAAGTCGAAGCGAAGATTGTGGGATTTCGTCCCCTTTTAGGGGTTTTTGGGTTTTGGTCTTATGTAATGGGTATGGGGACGTCGGCCCATGGGTTTACCCATGTTTAGGCCCATTTTGTAACATATAAATAGAAATCTAGAAGATGTAAGTAGAAGGTGCTATGGGAAAATGAAGGCCAAGGTGCTAAGGGAAAATGAAGGCCAAGGTGGCAAGGGCAAGTGAAGGCCAATGTGCTAAGTGCAAGTGATAGTTGTAAATGCTTTGTGCATACTGTGTGGGGCTTACAAGGCTAAGTGAAAGTGACTGTGTAAAGGCTTTGTGTTGTAACCTAGCTCGAGGAAGGAGGATATGGTGGAGTGCACATAGATCTCCTGTCCTATGCGGAGTAGGACCTTGTGGCTCTGTGCATGTAGATGATTGATAGAATAAAATAAAGAGAAGAAAAGTTGGTGGACGTAGCCTCAGGCTGGGGGTGAACCACGTATATCCTGTGTTGTGGTTGCTTTGTGCATTATGGTTGTTTTATGGTTCATATGATTAATTCTTAGTGAAATGATGTATGCTTAGATGAATATGATAGCTTGGTGCCTAATGATGCGAATAAGATGCTAGATATGATCTATGTTGATGTGCTTAGTGCTTGAATGTGTTGAATCTTGTTGAATATTGTGTTGTGTTGTAATTAGGGTTTGTCTGCCTTGTAGACAAAGGCTAAGTACTAGTGAATGACAACCGCTAAGTGCTTTGTTAAGGTGTTGTAATCACAGGTCTGTGTCCTAGCTAAGGTTGCAGACACTGGAGTCCTGCAACCACCCCTGCCTCTATGTCAGGTGAGACTTCATCTGCTTCGCAGGTGTTGTCGAAAGGGTCGGTAGTTAGGGTTTTGTTGTTATGTTGTTGAAGCATTGAACCCTGGGTCTGACCCTATGCCAACACTAACATCCTGATCATAGGTACTAAAAGTAGTTAATAATTTGTTATTGTAACTACCCCTTTCACAACATTATCTCTTTGTGAGTGCAGATTGATGAGGAAAGCACTAAAGCGAAGGACTTGGGAAACGATTCAAGAAAGAGGCCTTCTTCAGATGTTGGAATCCAAGTAAGTGTTCTTTCCATTCTTATGTAGTTAGTTATTTATCTGTTTATAACTACTTGTGTTAGTTAGAGATTGTTCTTATGGGGAAATCACTCGGTGTGATCTTCTAGCCCAGTTTATAGGGGATTTATCTTTGAAACAATAGATTGTTACCTTTTTATATGGGCATTAGCAAAAGTGATGTATTGTATTTAGTTGAAACAGTTTGAAGAGAGATTGAAGATCAAGATTAAAGAAAACCCAAACGTGAAGATTGAAGAAGACAAAAGATGAAGATTATTGGACTCATAGAAGATGGACACTAGACCAATCATAAATCAAGTGAATTTTTACATTAAGGAGAACTGTGATTTGAATTTGGATCAAATACAAGAAGTCTAGTGATTGGAAATATGATCAGCTAAGAAATTTGATTGAACCAATTCAACTCATTGATAAAGAAGAAATGACTAAAAGATGATTGCAGAGGAAGTTGACTAACGTATTGACTACACTACATTGATTAGAATATCGAATAGACTAGGTCAACTAGTGTATCGACTAGACTAGGTTGACTAACATGCATACGTCGACGACTAGAACAAGACATTACCTCAATAGGATGAATGACATAGATTGAAGGATTGGTAAGGAGCCTTGTCAGTGCTATTATGTCAATTAGATAGTCTAAGTCCGTGAAGAGGGAGTATTTGTGTGGAATTTGATGACCATGATGTGTTGACTATACAGTTGGCATTGGTTACCAAAGGGGAGTTGAATCATTTGATAATTGAATAATACAAGAGAAGATGAATGATTCTAACTGACTCTTGGAGGTGGCCCATAAGATGGAAGATTGCGCGAAGGAGAGATATTGGTTGGAGAGGCTTAGAGATTAGAAAATCTCACCGTGAAAGTTGATTGAGGGATCATGACACATTTATAGGGAATTTCAACAAGAAGTGAAATACATTCCTTGTGGAAAGGACATTTGTTATCTAGAGTACCAGATATTGTAAAACGAAACCCTATGGACATGAAATTCTAGAGGTTGTATAACTTTGCAGTTGTAAATACTCACTAGTCAACACTTCTCTAATATTGATAGTAAATGGAGTTTAATCCCCACAAGGGTTCTTCTTAAAATTATATGTGCATTGCGTGATGAATGCTTATGATATTTATTATCTATTTCCTATTTTTTTAAATGCTCGATAATAAAATAAATCTAGTTCACAATTTTTAGTAGACACAGTCATTTTGTTTTAATGGTGTTTGTGGTGTAGATACATTGGGGATTTTGACTTTCCCACTAGAAAATGGATCTGTTTGGGATCATAGAAAAGTTATTGTTTTCTTGAAGAGTGTATGGTGAAAACTAGACTTGGATATTTGCAAAGTGTAAATCCATTGTTACTTGGAATTACCCATAGTTGTTCCCTCATTTGAACTAAGATGGAGAAAGACTAAGGGATCAGTGAAGATGAATTAGATTCAAGAATTTGGAGACATAGGTAGAAGGTATTTCATACTTGATATAAGATTTTGTTCGAGCTTTGGAACACAATAAAAAAATATGGAGGAGAGGAATATTTTAATGGAGGAAGGGAGAAACCAAAACATATCAAGATGGGTTGTGCTCCACCTACACTATACCAACTCAATTAAGACATAATGGCTCAACTTAAACCAAAAAGGGGAAATAAAATTTATTTTTCCAAGTTATAAGCAATAAACATAGACTTTGTTTCTTTTCAATAACAATTGAACAAACTTCAATTATGAGAAAACACTCATAAACACTCTCACACTTTCATTACATCAATCTAAGTTAATATCATAGATACATTCAGAAAGTTACCCATAGTAGTTAAACTTGCATATTGATGTAGGAGCACAAACCCACCCTTGATCAAAATTGAAATGTCAAGCTTCGAGAAGGCAAAGTCATTGAGGATGTGATTCCTTGTGAACATGTGTCCATGAAAGAGGGCATTGGATTGTAATTTTTTGTTTTGAGAAATTAGTTAGAAATATTAGGGATAGATTGAAGATATCTTGGATCCGAAATGATCCAAGTAAATTGTATCATTTGCTTATTTATGTAAGTCTATGGGCATAGAGGCAAGGCGCAGCTAGGGCCAGCGAGCGCCCAAAATGTGTAGTCAGGCCAGATTCATTCGATCTTGAATCCAATAAAATTCGTGGTTGTAATTTGGTTTCTTGTGCATGATTTTTAGTTTCCATGTTAATTTTTTTAATTCTCAATTTGAACTTCATGTGATGAGAACGATATCGAGCAATGAAGAGACAAAGTTCCTATGAACTTTGTCCTGATTTGAAGCTATGTGGGAATATGTTATCATAAGTTTATGTATTTGATATTCAGATTTTGAGTGTTATTCCAAGGGTTAGATGGATTTGGTATTATGTGTTGAAAGATCCATTCAAATACCATTAGATATTTGTGTTTGGATGTATTAATAAATTATGTGGTTTCTGAGTTCAAAGCATGGTGAAGAATGTTGACTTCCTTATTAATTCTTGGAAGAAAACTCGTTGAGAGATATTTTGTCTAATTTGTATTGGCTAGAGGGTGATAATATGACAGATTGAAATAATGTTCCGGTGACATAGTCTTATGCAGTTAACTCTTGGGTGTATTTGTTTTGTTTGCGTTTAATTGTTGCTTGTAATTATGCTCAGAGAGAAAGTGTGGGCCCATAACCTGGATCAAAACTCACTGGTAAATCAATCTTCACTAGGTAGCAGATTTGGTCTTCATCACATATCCTAATCAAAAAAAAAATTACAATGAATGATAATGAGATGCCCTTGCTACAAGGAAACTATCATGTAAAAAATAATGTAATATACAAATAACAACTACCAAAGGTGTTAAGCTACAAGGATACTTCACACTCTTATCATGCTTAATTACATATGCAAGTCTTGTTGTAACCTATATTATTTTATTTCTATTTCCTCCATTAGTTTAAAGGAAGTATGAATTTTATATATGAGTTTCAATTGTTTGACATTTATTAAAATTTAAAATTGTTCGATTCAATTAAAATATTTGATATCCCTTTGCTTTTTTCCATTCTTAGAGGAAAATGAATGGTAGAGATTGAGCTTCGGGAGGAAAGGTGTTAACTCTATAATATAAATTTGATGGATCTAATGACCCATATACCACAGGTCCTACAATGTACTCGTAATTTAGGATTAAAGTTCTGTGATGTTTAATACAGAAGGATTAACCCGAAAGATCCAACAATTTGTGTTAACTGAGATTGGATGGACATGATTTAATTCAATATTAAAGTTGTATGGGCCATTGTAATGTCCCCAACTAGGCCAGGTGGAAATATTATGCTTATTATCCAAAAATTGATATTTCTCCTTGTGTAAATGTGTCAAATACTTTGAATTAAGGTTATTATTAACTTCTTACAAACAATTTGCTCATACAGGAATATTTTCAAATATATTGCATGCATCCATTACACATAAAATATAGAAGGTAACCATGGCATCTTATTATGGTGTGGAAACCCACAAAATCCCAACAATACAAAGATATATAATGGTTGTAATAACAATTGCATAATACTCCTAAACACTCAGGTCTAATGGCATCCAAGCAGTTGTAAAATATACTAACAGAAACAATACAAAGAAAACCTGGAATGATGTCAATCAATGGTGTCCATTGCTCCAAGGCTCTCCGAGCCCTACAATTCTATGCTCCAATAATTTCCACTCTGCAAGTGACCCTCCAATCCCTCCTGTAACACTCACAAACTTGATCCAAGACAACCTGCTACAACCACAATCGCAAAGGTCCTCGCGGGACAATTGTTGGATGTCTAGTGGGGCCTTGCGGTACAACTGTTGGATGTCTAGCAGGGCCTCACGGGACACCCTGTACTCAACCTGCGGGGATGCATCAACCATGATTTCACTAGAACCCTTCTGACACCTCCAAAATTATGGATAGACCTCTTCCGAAAAATCTTCCCGAACTCCCTGCGCAAACCTCCAACTGACTATGAACCTGAATTGAAGCTCCAATGGAAATCCTAGGTGGAATCCCCTCTTGTCTAGATAGGGTGGATATTACAACACAAAAACTAAACTGAAATAGTGGAAGGGTTTTGCTAAACCCCAACGAAACAATGTCTCCAAGAGCACTCTAACATGAGAGATCAAATCATAATGCTAAAGAGAAGGGTTACCTCTCTATTTATCCTTTCTCCGGGACTTCTATATCTTTCCCCTTTTTGACCAAATCAAACCATCACTTTATTTTCCCTCCAATTTCATTTAAACATAATTATTTATTTTTATTTAATCTCACTTTAGGATTTGTCATTATTTTAACCTAGTGGCACCAAATAACCTCCTTGACTCCCTTGTCCTTTCTGACTATAGCCTACGGGATTCATGTAGGCTATTGAGTCATCCTCCATCATGATCAATTGGAAGGGGAAATTACAATGCTATCTTCCCAAGACTGCTTGTCCTCAAGAAATTCCAGATCAAGGTGTTGTAAGATATGTTCACCTTCCCAAATAACATCCCCTGTGGCTAATCCTCTCCATACGACCAAGTACTCTCGAATGAATATTCTTCTCAACCTATGCTCCCTGACATCAACAATCCTCTCGAGAGCTAGAACCAACTTTCGTTCCTCATCTAGTGGAGGAAGGTCTAACGAAGTGGTGACCTGCTGTGACAATTCCTTCTTGAGGCAGGATACATAGAAGGTGTTGTGGATCCTATTAGCACATGAAATGTTCAGGAGTAAATTTTTTTCTAAATTTTCAAAAACGTTTGTTAGGCTAGTCGCAGAAGGACATAATTGGTCTCTGTCAGTGATGTGATCAATCCTTCTTTTATGAGTCATTTTTTAAAAGTTAAGTTTTGAGGCATGTCCATGTCTAATAAATCATGTTTCGATTGTCTCATAAGTCAAGAAAACTGATACAAGTCCATGTAAGATTCTTGGTGTCATGATAGTGGTTATCATGGTTATAAAAAAGGGAAAGTGTTGGTCACACCTTTTGATTTAAAGGTCATCATTATCAAAGTGTTGTGTCTAAAAAATCTAAACAAGGGGTTT
Source organism: Picea mariana (assembly GCA_032191745.1). Classification (NCBI taxonomy): domain Eukaryota; kingdom Viridiplantae; phylum Streptophyta; class Pinopsida; order Pinales; family Pinaceae; genus Picea; species Picea mariana. Next base: position 101,405 of record JASDQU010736864.1, read on the forward strand.
TCATGTCGTATATAACTATTTGGAGGTCAATCATGTGTCAAGTTGACCTACTACAAACTCACTTGAAATTTCTTAGCGAATCAAGAAAGTACCTCATGCACTAATCACATATCATTATGATTTGGAAACATGGAAATGGGTATCTTATTGTTTTTAGTGCCACGTATTCATCATGTTCTTCAATTCGGTTTCAAGAGGCATGTTTTTCAATTTGAATATAGCATGCTACAAACTTGACTGTGTGCTACAAACTTGACTGTATGCTGCAAAATTAATTGTGCGCTGGAAACTAAAGGATCGTGTTGTGAATCCTCAGTTTTACACAAAATTTCCACGATTTTTTTTGCATGATTGCAGCCTCATACAATTTAGGATTTTTTTCTTTCCTCTCATATCCTACTTGTATTCCTTTCATTCTCACACTATTTCTGTACATGAATACTTCATTCAGTAAATCCTAAATTTTGCAAAATTCAAATAAAAAACCCTAAATATTCTTGTTTTCATCATACATTTGATAACAACTATTATAAAAGGGTAAAGGATTTTCAAAAAAATATCATGGATAGTCAACAAGTTAAGAAGGTTCAAAAAGGGGGATAAATTGTCAGGGTTGAGTCCCATGACCTGCAACTTAAAATTTCTGAACCATTTTTCAAGGAAGCATTTCAAAGAGTGGGCTGCCTGGTTTTTTGTGAGAAGATGCAAAGAGGACACCTTGAGGTTGTAGCATGCATTAACAAAGGTTTTTAAGGTTTCTTGCATAGTTTTGGCTTCAAATGATATGATTTGAAGACAAAATGACACCTACGGGAAAATCTGTAGCGCATCTTGCAGAGGCGCTGTGAACTGCTAAATTAAAACAGTTTGCAACAAATTAGTAAGAAACAAAGTTGTATTTTCATCATATCTTTAAATATAAAAATTGGGTTTTCTGAAATTTTTTGTGGAGGAGAAACATAATGTATTTGAATTGTGGACCAAAAATCAGCCTGACCCAATTCGCCATTTGGGAGAAAAGTTGAAAACATCACCTATAGGAAAGTTTGCAATGAATCCTGCAATTGTACTGCAAACTCTAATAGTATGATAAATATGAGTTGTAGGAGGGCTGCCACCTGTATGAGGGGGTTTGAATGGTTTCCTAGGAGGTATTTGGACATGAGGGACATGTGTTCTATCACCAGATCAAGCAGCATGACATGTTTCAAAAGGAATTTATCACAATAGACAAGATCCAAAAAAAATAGGAGCTAGGTGGATTTTTTGTTTCACCTTGTTGTAGCAACTCCTAGAGAAAAGGGAATCCAATGCAACCACTTCTGATTCGACCTCTTTAGAGTAGGAAGGAATGATACCGTATATATACAAGTTGTTTTGTTGATGAAAGGGTAGAGTTCATGATCCAAGAGAGGAGATATCTTGAGGAGCAGTTTAGCTGCTTATATGTAAGCCTGAGGGCTTGTTTGTAATCAACATTTCTTCCATTGAAGATTCATGAAGTTGTTTATCATATGTTTTTTTTCTTTGTTGTCATATTTTTTATAGGAAAATCCCCCTACGAACATGTAGATCTTCCCTTGGATTCTAGACCTCTAATATGAGATAGAAAGATGCAAATGGACACTAACATCCCTTTAAATATAGTTAAACTAATCAAAATAAATAGAGGGAGAAGGTATGATGTACCTTGTTTCAAAGATTTTCCTCGCTTAATCCAATATGAACTTGATCTACAAGCTCCTTAATATGACACGATACATGATACCTGCAATGCAATGGACAACGAAGAAAACAAAGACTTCCTACTCTACCAAGATTAGTTTAAACCAAATTCATCCATAATAGACAAACATATGTAAAGATACATAAACTAGAAGGAAATAGGCCAAGCATATATTAATGAGAACATTGAAAAGACACTTAAAATCTATAGATGTAGTTGTAGTAGCCTATCCAAGTCCTCCTTGTCCATCCCTTGCACAATGCTCCCAAGATCATAAGTTTGATTTCCTCCCAAGATCATAAGTTTGATACCTCTAATCTTCTTTCCTTCTCCATGGAAAGCCCTTATTATATAGGACTTGGAGGCTTAAACACCATGGAGAAGATCACTCATCAGATCTACTAAAATGGGATCTCCAAGATATTTAGGGAGAAAATATCTCTCAAGGATTTTAGGGAGGAAATATCTCTCAATCATTTTAAGGAGTAAATATTTCAACCATCCATGAGATCCTCAACCTCCCCTTAACAATAGGAAACCAATTGTGAGGTGGATTCTCACACTAAATCAATTTCATTTTCATGAATATTAATAATTAATTCATGTGCACATAGTATTTTGACCTTCATATAATATATTTTTCCTCCATATTGACTAGGGATTGTGACATATGATATTTCATGGTGTCGAAGTGTATGCGACACTTAGCAAGGTGCATATGACACTTTTACGACACTTGCGACACTTAGGGAGAGGTACCTAGGTGTGGAAATTTGATGTGTAACAATATGCCCCCTAAAGTGTGAGGTGAGAAGAGAAATTGATGGCCAAAATACTTTACAATTCTTCAATGCAAGGGGGTGGAGTTGGAGAGCCTAGAAGAAGCTGCAAACAACCTTCAAACAATATTAATATATGTTCCATTTCCAAGTGATGCATACCAATGCTCGGAATATGAGATGGATCAAAGCACGATCATCGACCAATACATTGCGGATCCATGAAAACTATTGACTAAGGATATGGCCACCAAAGATACAATGTGGATCCACACCTCCATGACATGAACTGATCATAGCCACGAAAAATACATAGTGGATCTACGAGATGATAAAACATAGCCACATACCAATATAATGTGGATCTATGTGACAGTCTATACATCAACATTCTCAAATGATCTCCTTCATATCCTAGGAAAAGCAGATAACATAGTGAATGCTCAACCTAGGTCTTTGTCCTAATCCCGATGTGGCACAAATATAGCCATGTGAATAGATGTTTTGATGTCAAACATGGTAGAAACCACTTGATTACCAKTCATTGACGTAAACCATTAACAAGTGTGAGGGAAATCACCAATGATTTCAATGACTCCCAAGGTACCCTAGTACAATCCAATGAATGTGAATAAATGACCTGACGTCGAACATTTGCAGAATCATCTGATCAGAGAACAATGATGAAAACCTACTGTCGAAAGCGAGGAGKTTTTCCATTGAGGCATGCAGGTCCCAAGCATTAGCACTAGAAGTCACCTCTGGATTGCGGCAGAGGTAAGCCCAATACCCATCAAAGTTTATGTCACAGGTTGGTTATAAAAGGGCCAAATGGGCGCAATCTCAGGAAAGTATCATCTTAACTCAGAAAACTGGGCTGGCATGCTTAGATAGATGAGGTCTTGATCGAAATTTAGTCAGTAAGTCATAGTAAGGATGATTAGGAGGAAGAATTAGAGAGGAAATGTAGAGGTCTATAGAGGACATTGGGTCTTCCAACAACCCAAAGAGGAAAAACTTAAACGCAAGAACTTCTCGAATCTAAATCTCAAAGAAACTGAAAGGAATTACAACAACACTATAATCAAACATTCATTATAATGCAGTCACAATAATTCAAGTGAATCAATCAATCATGAACTCTTTCAGTATCAGAGGCAAACAAGATGTAGTAAGGAAACCTGACTATTATTAAACAAGAATTCTCAAATACAGATACATAGCCAGAAGCCAAAGGATTTACTTGAAACTTTACAATACGGGAACTTTGCTCTACCATCAACCATTACAAAATATAAAAATTGAGTATATATACTCAAAGAAACTTTCCCCCCTACAGAAGCGCGCTCTAATAACTATATTCAAGGCTTGGCGTATACATCTTCCTCTGTCAGACCACACTTGCATTCTTCTGTCAGATGCGATCTCAGATTGGTATGGGCTTTGTGGGAAACTTTGTTGACAGGGGGACCTTGGGTTGACAATTTGCTTCCATGACTGGCCTTTCCATGCTTTCTATCTACAGGTTGAAACGAGGTTTCAACTACCTCCCCCTATTTCCATTAACTAACTGCATTGAGATCAGGATGGAGCCTGACACCCATGAATTCTATAGAAGACATTCATGACTCCTCCAAGTCAATTATGGTGCCTCGAGGCCACGCAGATCCTTCTCTATGACCGACACGGGCACTTTGATATTTTGCGCAGCTCCTTTTCATCGCCCCACATGACCTCGTGCTTATTCCACATGAAATATCAGGATCTCACATTTCAGGAGTTTACACCCCACTTGATTTCAAAAATCTCGATGCTCGAAATAAAAAAAATGGCCCCTCTGGATTGATGGTCAGATTTTCTTTGAACTTGATGGCCAGGATCAATTGCTCAAACAATCCCAATTGCTTGTTGCTCGACAGACGCTTTCCCTTTCTTTATGGCTATGCTCCCATATGATCGCGAGCTATGACCATGGGCCCAAACTTCCCAAGGTGTTTTGGGACTTCGCTTATCGGGAGCTTCCATACTCTTGTCTTTAGATTTCCCAATCCGCGAAACCGTGAAATCGTCAATCAGGCACCACGTGCTCCACTAGTTTGAATGGCCCAGATCTATTTCGCAATCTCGCGACTCGCAAAAATTTCTTGTGGCTCACTTCAAAACCCCCAAAACTCAATTCTGCGAAATCATTTAATCAACCGCCACCTATCCCCACTGGATTGAACGGCTCCCATGAATCTCGGGTTTTAGGACTTCGACATTTCAGCAATCGGCACATCGGAACTTGGAATTTTAGGACTTTGATGAATAGTTTTAACCACCATTTGGAGTCCCGATTTTCATGGACCTCCGATCTGTCCTGCTTGCAAGGAATCTCCGTCATTGAAAAATAAGCTCGGTCCCAGCCGATGACCTTGGATAAAACACATTTGTGGGTTTTTTAAACCCCTTCTTTCGCATCTAGTCACCCAATGGCCAAATTCAAAGGAAAAGCATCCCCTTGCAAGAATATGTGATAAAATTAGGCTCCATAGGGGGATAGAGTCCTCCTTGCGAGGCTCTAAGATCTCCTTTTGCAGTTCCAGTCACCTTCTGTTGGGCTATGGATTCATGCTCAAAACACCCTGCTGAGGAATATAAGCCGATAAGTAAAAATAGAAATAAACACACATACTATGAGGAGCTTACTTATGTATAGTCCTAAACTAATTGAATTTTATGCAGTTCTAGGTGAAATAAAACTTCCACCATAGCCATTCAAGTAACTTCCTAACTGGAAGCTCCTTCACTCTGTCGATGCTTGATAACAGATAATGCAATTGTGACAGCAGAACGGTTACATTCTTCAGCTCTCCTCCTAATGTTGAGGTTAGGATAAAGTTGGGCAGCTTCAAAACATGAAGGAAATACAACTCCATGTATTCCTTCATAGGCTCGTAGGCCAAGCGGAAATTTTCGAAAAATTTGTAACAGATAGCCTTCTCTGCTACACAGATGCTCACACATGGCTAAAAATCTCTAGCAGGCATAGGTGGGTGAAAAATAGATGCAGGTTGACTGGTCCCAGGCGATGGTTTCTCACTGATAGGCTCTAGACTGGAGATAAATTGCCCCTTCTTCTTCTCCTCTAGTTCTCCTTCATGTCTCTCCCAAGGGTCAGATTCATAATCATCATAAAAAGGGCCCGTGGGAAAGCTCTGCTCTTCAATCTATTGCTCAACGTCTTCTACAGGTCCAGGATGGCTGATTTCCTCGTAATATTCTTCATTATTGAACAAAGGATACGACTCTGCAGTCTATTCTTGGATATCCCGCATATCCAGCTTATAATCTGATTCATAACTGTCGTATACAAGTTGTATGCTCCTTTGGTCAACAAACTGTGATATGGGGCTCTGTTGCTCCTCATATGAATAATCATCAAATCTTGGGATAGCAGGCACATCAGGAGAGGAATGCAAGGACTCTACAACTATGAAAACTTCAACTCTATCATCATTAGTAGGGCTATCAAGAACATTCGCTTCAAGGAATGGAAAATCCTCTATGCTTTCTTAAGATTCCAACCTTTCTAGTTTGGAAGAGAGATATTTTACTAGCTCCATTACTTCACCCAAAGCATCTTCATCTCCCTCATGGTCTGCATCCTCACAACCTTCATCAGGCATAGTCATATCTTGATCATGTCCTTCACATCCCTCAACAATTATGACAAATTAACTCAAAGGAGTAATACCTTTGACAATGATTATTAAAGGCTGCATGAAACTGTTCTAGGGAGGAGATGCTAGCAGGGGGCAAGGATTGATACCACTCACGAGCATCCCCTACTAATGAGAACATGAACATTTTCATAAATACATCTTCATGATGTATCTCCCACTGAAGCATGAGTTCATGAAACTCATGGAAATGTCGAGCAGGGTTGTCCTCTTTATGTTCTCTCAATATGGGGAAAAAATCAACCCATTCGCTTGGAGCAGGAACAACAGAGAAATTAAAGGGAGCAAACCTTCGAGCCAGGATATTTTCCATTTCGGTCCGGTGGAGTCACCAATCGATCCTTTAATCATGGATTCGCTAGGTGAAAGATATGCAGTCAAAGTGTGTTTGGCCTTTGTTCACCTTCAAAGACCAGATATGATCGTTGTGTTCTCCCAGGGGCTACGAGGTGTAGCCGGAAGCAGCCACACTAGAACAATGAAGTTGAGACAATGGAGTCGCTAGGTGCATAGCTGTAATATCAATGTATTAAGTTCCGATGCACCTTCATAACTAGTAAGCTTTGTCCTTCTATCCTAGGGAAAATCTTCAATTCATCCCCAGAAACAGTGCCATAAATGTTAGCAACATAAGTCACCTCTGGATTGTGGCAGAGGTAAGCCCAGTACCCATCAGATTTTTATGTCACGGGTTGGTTATAAAAGGGTCAAATGGGTGCAATCTCAAGAAAGTATCATCTTAACTCAGAAAACTGGGTTGGCATGCATACATAGGTGAGGTCTTGATATAACTTCAGTCAGTAAGTCATAGTAAGGATGAGTAGGAGGAATAATTAGCGAGGAAATGTAGAGGTGTGTCGAGGACATCAGGTCTTCCAAAAACCCAAAGAGGAAAAAATTAAACGCAAGAACTTCTCAAATTTAAATCTCAAAGAAACTGAAAGGAATTACAACGACACTATAATCAAACATTTATTATAATGTAGTCACAATAATTCAAGTAAATCAGTCAATCATGAACTCTTTCAGTATCAGAGGAAAACAAGATGTAGTAAGGAAAGCTGACTGTTATTAAACAATAAGTCTCAAATACAGATACATAGCTAGAAGCCAGAGGCTTTACTTAAAACTTTACAATACGGGAGATTTTCTCTACCATTGACCATTACAAAATACAAAAACTGAGTATATATACTCAAAGCAACTCTCCCCCCTACAAAAGTGCGCTCTGGTCACTGTATTCAAGGCTTGGCGTCTACATCTTCCTCTGTCAAACCGCACTTACATTATTCTGTCAGACGCGATCGCGGATCGGTATGGGCTTTGCAAGAAAATTCATTGACAGGGGGACCTTGGGTTGACCATATGCTTCCACGATCGACCTTTCCATGCTTTCTATCTACGGGGTGAAATGAGGTTTCAACTACCTCCCCCTATTTCCATTAACTTACTACATCAGGATCAAGATGGAGCCTGAAACCCATGAATGCTCTAGGATACGTTCACGACTCCTCCAAATCAATTATGGCGCCTCGAGGCCATGCAAATCATTCTCTGTGACCGACTCGGGCATTGATATTTTGCACAGCTCCCTTTCATCGCCCCGCGCAATCTCGAGCCATGACCTCACACTTATTCCACATGAAATATCGGGATCTCACATTTCGGGAGTTTTCACTCCCCTTGATTTCAAAAATCTCGATGCTCGAAATCACGAAAACGGACTCTCTGGATTGACGGTCGGATTTTATTTGAACTTGAAGGCCAGGATCAATTGCTCGAACAATCTCAGCCGCTCATTGCTCGACATGCGCTTTCCCTTTGTTTATGGCTCTGCTCCCATATGAATGCGGGCTATGACCATGGGCCCAAAATTCCCGAGGCATTTCGGGACTTCGCTTATCGAGAGCTTCCATACTCTTGTCTTCAGATTTCCCGATCCATGAAACCATGAAATCGTCGATCAGGTTCCATGTGCTCCACTAGTTTGAACGACCCAGATCTATTTTTCAATCTCGTGACTCGCGACAATTTCTTGTGGCTCACTTCAAAACCCCCAAAACCCGATTCCTCGAAATCATTTAATCAACTGCCACCTGTCCCCACTGGATCAGACGACTCCCATGAATCTTGGGTTTCGGGACTTTGACATTTCAACAATCAACACATCAGGACTCAACATTTCAGGACTTGTCATTTCAGGACTTTGATGAACAGTTTTAACCACCGTTTGGAGTCTTGATTTCCCCAAACCGTCGATCTATCCTGCTTGCAAGGAATCTCCGCCGTTGAAAAATAAGCTTGGCCATGGTCGACAACCTTGGATAAAACACATTTGTGGGTTTTTTAAACCCCTTCTTTTGCATCTAGTCACCCAATGGCCAACTTCAAAGGAAAAACATCCCCTTGCAAGAATATGTGATAACACCAAGGTACTAATTGGTTTCTAAGTCTATTTCTCAGATGATGTGTTGAAGTTGACATGAAAAGACTCTTCGAAGGAGGGCCTTGATGTATCCCCCATAATCAACATGAAACTGACATAGGAAAGTGATGTAATATGGTGAATCGAATGAGTATGGACTGCCACAAGAAATGGAAACTGGAAATACTGCAGATGGATGGTTTGAAGTGAAAATTCCCTTGAACATGATGAGGCATGACAACTAACTTTGCAGCATTGAATCAATGAGTACCAATAATGTAATGCGACGGTAATAAGAGCACTCTTCAACCGAACAAAAAAGTATTATGACACATCGAATTGGTACGACTCATAGACAAGAAAATTACCCTACTGTAATACAAGATGCAAACATGTGCCATGTTCAAGGGCAACAAAATATGCCATAAAGGATTCTCAAACATTTGACCCACTTCCTTCAATTTTTCCCCCACCCAGATAGATGAGTACCTCTTTTTAATTTAACAAGCTCAAGGAGGACAACACATGCTCGATATAAATCACCTTCGGTGAGTTCCTCTTCCTTTATTTAATGAACTGGAAGAAGTAAGAGTTTGTCCCAGTATGGGTCCTTCAATGTGTAGTTTAGCGAGTACAGAGAAACAAAAATCGGTGGTTTTTCATGTTTAGAGAGTCTGAAAAGAACTTAAAGGCGACTCCAGGGTTGTCCTTTTTCATAATTTTAGTCTTGCAAGGTCAAAAAAGAGATAAACTACCACTCGAAAGACATCATTTCAAAACTTTTAACGAGTGTGAAAGGAAGCACGATCACTCAAAAATATTTTCAAGTTTAGAGAGTCTGAAAAGAGATTAAAGGAGATTCCAAGGGGTTCCTTTTTCATATAATATTTACGAGTATGAAAAAGTGATAAAAGTATACTCGATTACATTCTCATGTATTTACGAGCGCGAGAAAAAACAAAGACTAAGATCGGTATTGGTTTTATTTTTACACAAGCTTGAAACAAAATTAAACTTATGCTTGTAAATTCCCAACGTAATTTCCAAAGGTAGGGATACCCATGGATGGTTGGTACTCTGCCCCCATCTTGAAAAGATAAGGGCTTATCTCCAGAATGAAAATCAAAGGCTAGAGATATGCCCCCCCAAGATTCATTTCATTCACTGACTTTGAGGTTGTCACCAATTTCTGTATTAGATGGAGAAAAAGGATAAGGGTGGATGAAATAAAGGTTTTTCTACGAGATCTAACGAAAGACTCCACTCAAAATATACGATATCTAGCTAAAGACTCGAATCGATATCTACGAGATCTAGTGAAAGACTCGACTTGTTAGGAGAGGTGACTTTTTCATGTTTTAATGAGCTTGACACAAGAAATGAACTATGCTCAAAACCTATGTTTCATTTTTTAACAAGCTGGCCACAGAGAAGCAAAACTATGCTCAAGACCTTCGTTTCATTTTTTAACGAGCTTGCCATAAAGAAGAAAAAACTATGTTCGTAACCTCTCCTTGATCATGGCTTCCAAGAGGACAATGCTCTGGAAGGAATACATGTCAAAGGACAAATGTCAGTCATGGCTTTCAAGATATCTTCGTGAGATGGAAGAAAAGCACTCCAAAAGGAATCATGTCGATGACCTCGATAAGGGTAGGGATATCTGGCTCTAATATCCCTATTGAAGATATGACCATGTCAACTACCGAATCTAAGTCAGGAGAAGGGAGATATTCCCTCTTGTGCGGGGTTGAACACATGGGGCAAGTCATTACATAATTGACCTGTGACAGGGCGGACATCATTGCCATGTATGGACCGTTCAGGGAAGGTGGATGGTTGACCATAAAATGAGGGTCAATGAATGAAATATGGTTGATCATTACTATGTTTCCGTTGTGAGGGAAACACATCACTCGAAAGAGAGTGGATACAAAAGCTCTCATAACATAGACATAGTCTCTCCCAAGGAGCAGGTTAAAGTCCAAGGGGTCGTGAACTACCATCACATTGACGTAGATTGTTTTTCCTCCCAAAGTAACCAAAAACTGAGGAAGGATCCCTAAAGGTTGACTAACTCTTCTGTCAAAAGTCAACAGATTCTGAGTCACGAGCGTAAGCTGCGGGGAACCAAAATCTTGCCAAGCATTCAGAGATAAGATGCTAATAGGAGAACCTTCATCTATTACAGTGTTAGGAATATTCTCATCACAAACCTACACAGTTTGGAAAGGCACATAATAAGGGAGATGTGGTTATGTCAAATGATTCCAATTAATAGAAATCATATGATTGCTTGAAGGGGGTGCCATTGGGACGGGCGGAGTGCCCCCTTATCTGGGTGAATCAGTATTAATGAGGTAGACCTCAGCGACATCCTCACTCTTTGAATGAGGAGTGGGATCAACCTATGACGGAACCAGATCGACCACTTTGGTTTCACTCTTCAAGGGAGGAATGGGATCGACCAACGATAGAACCAGATTGACCACTTTGGTTACACTCTTTAAGGGAGGAGTGGGATCGATCGATAACAGAACTGAATCGACCAATTTGGTTGCAATATTCAAGGGAGGAGTGAGATCGATCAATGATGGACTCAGATCAACCACTTTGGGTTCACTCTTTAGATGAAGAGTGGGGATGACCGATGAAGGAACTGGATCAATCACTTTGGAACTCCTGAAGGGAGGAGTGGGATCGATTGATGAAGGAACTAGATCGACCACTTTGGTTACACTCTTCAATGGATGAGTGGGATCACCTGATGACGGAACTGGATCAACCACTTTGGCACTCTTCAGATGAAGAGTGGGATTGACTGATGGCGGAAGAAAATAAACCACTTGAGTTTCACAGTTCAGATGAAGATTGGGGTTGATCGATGATGGAATTGGATCAACTACTTGGGTTTTTGGTTCAATCAAGGGTGAAACCAGATTGACCGGGGATGCAACCGAATTAACCAATCCTTCAACTAATGACGGTTTGGAAGAAATATTACGATAACCAGTTGGAAGTTGAATATTTTCCAAATGATAAGAATCCTCGTCCATATAAGGGAAAAGGTGAGAGTAATGATCACCTTGGCATAACAAGCAAGGAAATTTGACAATTCTCTTCTTCTTACCAACCTTAATGTCACTCGCTAATGGGGTGTCACCAACATGTCCCACAGGGGCTAATGACATGGAAGACCACATTTCTAAGACCTTGGGGAGACCAAGGAAATCCATTAGAAAGTTGTTACCCTTACAAAGCCTACAAAGGTACTTGGGCTTACGAGTTTTTTGGGTGATCTTGGCATCATCAACACTCCCAACACAATTAAAAGTAACTGGTTTTTCTCCAACATGTCTAGAAATGGTTAGAAGTTTGGACCCTTGCTTATTTTTCTTCTTCTTAATCTTCCTTTTCTTCTTCTTATTATTATTCACTGGGTTATTAGCTTTAGATCTTTCACTCGAATAAGAAGATGAAACAGAAGAAGACCTTGAAAGTGAAGAAGGCGAAGAAAATCTTACTGGTGAAGAAGGTGAAGGATCAACATGAGGTTGATGTTCTTGGGGGAAAGTCCTTACAACCGAAGCATTTTCTGCATTCAGGATTACCGAAGTGGAAAAAAACCATACCGGTAACCCAATTGTGATATATGGAAGGCTCAAAGTAGCAATGTAAGGAGGACCAACTTTTCCCTAAGAAGGAAAAAAAAAAGGTTCCTCTAGAGTAGGGGTTGCTTCATTGGTCATTCTGGGAACTAACGTCATTAAAAAACAGATCCAACCTAGAGTCTACTAGGGAAAACAAAGAACACACACTAAAAATATAGGGAGCAAGAAAACAAACAAAACCTTCTCACAATGAACACACTAGTTGGTGATGAAATCCAACATCGTGGGAACAATGTAAGAAGGGGCTAAGATAGAGCGGATAGAAAAGTTACATTGATGACCTGCTTAACAAACTTTTCCTTGGTGAAAGATGCTTCCACATAATAAATGTGGATTTACCCTCCAAGGAGCCTGAGTGAGTTTGGCCAATGTTGATTCTAGGTACAACGATGACTTTCCCCTTCACTGTCACCTCGTGTATTGACCCTAAATAAAGGCCACCAAGGTTAGAAAATACAACAATGATGCCTAGGGAAACAGTCGACAGTCTGATATACGCGCAAGGAGAGGGTAACTGAGCCTGAAATTGACTTGAGAAGGCCCGCACAAGGTTTTTTTCTCAAGTGACCCCCAATAATATGTGCAACCACTACACCAAGACCAACAAAGAAGGGTTAGTAACTGTACTAGTCTTAATGTGACCTCGTGATTGACCCTTGTGTGAGAAGGGCTTCCCAGGACAAAATGTAGTAAATGGATTTCACCACTCCCTAACTCAAGATTCTATGCTTGTTTACAGCTTTGGAAAGTTATCTTTCACACCTATTCCAAAGCCCTACAACTAATCTAATGTAGGTTGCAAAGAGACCTAGAAATAAAAGTTTCTAGGTATATTTTAATTAACATGTAAATTTTATTAATCTGTTGTTACTCAAGAGGATAATGTCGTGGACTAAATGATGTTTTGACCGACTCTAAACAATGCAAAGAAATGATAATGCAAATATTTCACTTCGATGAAATCTATATTACGAGAAGGAGAAAACATTTATCATTCCCATATGCACAATGTCCCAAAATGTTATTAAAATCATCGATATCAATATCCTTAATAAATGAGCCAAAGAGACTATACACCAATACACAATTCTTGCCCCCCCCAAAATGCCAAAAACCATGCAATTTCGCTACTTCAAATGCATAGATGCCCCCAATCTAATGCAAAGAAAGAAATTAAAACTTTTTATTTCAAAGATACACTAAAATCAATAGTGAGTTTCTTCAAAACAAAATAAACCCAAACAAATCCACAAGACAAAGTATAGACTCTGGGCAAAAGACCTCCAACAAAGGGCAGGGAAAAATTGAGCAGAAAAGGGCGTAAATCACCAAAAAAGGGGATCAACGCTCTTGTTTTCAAGGGTACAGATCGTTTTAGTGCTCTGATATACACTATAGAGGATATCTTATTATAGATCAACTCTATGATATACACTCCAGGGGAGCGCTACCCTTTTCCCAGAAACTCAAAACAAAGGCTTAAAACTCAGAAAAAATCACCCAGAATTCCCATAATTTTGTGAAATTGTCAATGAAGAGGGGAGTAAGGAAATAGATCAAGAAAAAACAATAAAAATGATCTAAAAGTGAGAAAAAGGTAGAGATGATCCAAGGAAAGACAAGTCAATGTCCTTCCCCAATGATTCTCCAATTTTTGTTATAGGAAAGCCCCCCTGCGAACAGGTAGATCTTCCCTCGGATTCTAGACCCCTAATACCGAGACAAAAAGATACAAATGGACACTAACATGCATTTAAATATAGTTAATCTAATCAAAAGAAAGAGAGGGAGAAGGTATGATGTACCTTGTTTCGAATCTTGTCCTCTCTTAATCCAATCTGAACTTGATCTCCAAGCTCCTTAGCACGACACAATACCTGCAATGCAATGGACAATGAAGAAAACAAAGACTTCCTACTCTACCAATATTAGTTTAAAACAAATTTATCCATAATAGACAAGCATATGTAAAGATACATAAACTAGAAGGAAATAGGCCAAGCATATATTAATGAAAACATTAAAAAGACACTTACAATCTGTAGATGCAGTTGCAACAACCTCTCCAAGTCATTCTCTTCCAACCCTTGCACGATGCTCCCAAGATCATAAGTTTGATATCCAAAATCTTCCTCCCAAGATCATAAGTTTGATACCTCTAATCTACCTTCACTCTCCATGGAAATACCTCATTATATATGATTTGGAGGCTTAACCACCATGTATAAGATTACTCATCAGATCCACTAAAATGGGATCTCCAAGATATTTAGGGAGAAAATATCTCTTAAGGATTTTAGGGAGGAAATATCTCTCAAGGATTTCCATGAAATCCTCAACCTCCCCTTAAAAATAGGAAACCAAATGTGAGGTGGATTCTCACACTAAATTAATTTCCTTTTCATGAATATTAATAATTAATTCATGTGCACATAGTATTTTTACTTCATATAATATATTTCTCCTCCACATTGACTAGGGATTGTGACATGTTATTTCATGGTGTTGAGGTGTATGCAACACTTACAAAGGTGCATATCACACTTTTATGACACTTTCCACACTTAGGGTGAGGTACCTAGGTGTGGAAATTTGATGTGTAACAATTTTACCTTATCTTCTTGCTTAAATAGATTGCAGTATTTGAGGATCATAACTGCCTTTGATTGATGGATTCATGCGAAGCAAAGGATTTGTTGTAGCTTTCCTATTAATCATTGTTTATTGTTTAAGCACTCTTTAATCTGTTTGTAGAAAGGGTCTCTGTACGGTGGATGTTCTGTCTTTTTGTCACATTCTCTGTGCTTCTACCCATAATTATATATAACCTTTATTTGGTATAAAATTTCATTGACTTTGATATGTAGGATTTTATGACTCCATCCCCAATGGAATGCCTCTATAGAAAATCTACTACCCACTCCCTGTTACAAGGAAAATATCTCTATGGCTAGGGGTAAACCATAACAAACGGAAATTACTACAGAAATCAACTCTATTATCGAGTATGTTATATAAACAAATATGCTAGAAAGACAAGATAAAAGGCCTACCTCGTCCAAACGTTTGATGAAGTCCACCGTTGAGCACTTGACACAAATCAATATACCTGCAACTAGTCCTCAAAAACCAAGAAAAGAAAGCATATGGTGATAATATATGATGTTATCACATTCAATATCATAATCCATTAATAAACATGAAAAATACACCCATGGAATAATAATTCAAATATTTGCAAGATATTAATTGGATGGGAACAAAGTATTTCTATTAATATATGATCAACATAAGTGAAAATGTTACATATATACTTCCATGTTGGCACGATTTGGAATCAAGAAACTAAGTTCCTTCTAGCTAGGCCTCCACCACTTCAATCCTCCACCAAAGGAAAGCTCATAAAAGAGAGACAATGAAGTTTTCAATCAATAAGGGAAGATCTTGGGGGCTAAACACTATGTTCAGACTTAAAGGACGAAGGGATGCAGACTCAATATGGAGTAAATAATTTCTCCGGAGCAACTTTTACCTCAAAGTTGAATTCTTTCTCCTGTTTTCCATAACTCGGAATTGTCCCATTTATAGCCTTCAAATGGAACTGAAGGACCAAGTCACAACATTTCCAGTATATTGAAGGCCAAGGATCATAGATCTCTTGTCGTGACATGGAAACCCGACACCATTTTTCATTTTTGGGCAAAAATCATGATGTACATGGTTTGTAGTGGTGCAACCTGCATATACACATTTTGTATAGTAGGTAAGGTGCGTACATGTGGAAAAAATGTATTTTTTATCTCTAGGATTTTGCAAAAGAGATGAAAAGTATGCATAGGGAAATGAAAAAAGGCTCTCTGTGAAAGATTGCATAGGGTGAGGCAAATATTTCTATAACGTATTTCCCCTAATGTGTGAGGTCATAGGAGTATCTGCGATGGACGAAATACATTATAAAAACCCAGAAGTGGAGTGATGGGGAACCAATGAGAAAAACTAGTTGCTCATTACATTCTGCACTGACTTTGTATACATGGCTGCCAATTTGAATTACACTATAGATCCATGGGAAAATATACCAAATGAATGTCTGTGGCCATGAATAGGTAAATATAAATGCAGTTACATGCCAAACGTTGTCATAGTCACGAACAAGGCCCAGTAGAACCAGTCTCGAAATCAATCTGAAGATAATTGTATACAATGGAGTACAAAATGATCTCCCATGATCACTAAAGTCATATAGGTATTGGTCCAATGAAAAGGAAACAACAACTCAAGAAAGTTGTGGCCACATATTGATGTCTTCAAGTCTTCTACACAATCCACCAAAGGTGCAAGTCTACATTATGTGAATAAAGGAGTTGAGGTCGAACACAATGAGACACCATTTGATTATCGGTCATTGAGGTATACCATTAACAAATGCGAGACAACCTACCGATAATGAAAGTAAGTATCAAGGCACCGAGTACATTATTACAAGTGTGAATAAAGGAGTCGGGGTCGAACACTTGAAGAATCCATTGATTAGGAAACATTGATGTATACCCAACTGTCAATGGCGATAAAACCTGCCACTAATGACTACAAGACTCGAGGTACTCATAAGACTCTAGGTCTCGTTTCTATAATAGATGAGCTGAAGTCGATGGAAGGAGACTCACTGAAAGGAGAGAATTAAGGCATCTCTCATCATTCAACATGAGGTACAAAGCAGGAGCTTCATTATTTGGAAGAAATCAAATGAAAACATGTTCATGAACCAACAACCCTGTGCGTCTTTTGAGTGTGCCAAGTGAAAGCGGTACACGAAAAAGACTCTTTGAATAGAAGCCAATGAGGAAAACTGCTGACAAAGGTGAGGAAACCACCAATAAGGCTAATGGCATCCAAGACACTACACGAATCCCAATGTGTGAATAGATGTCTTGTCGTCGAACACAAGGGAAACCACCCAGTCAATGACCAATGATGAAATTTCGATCGTTGGGTTCAAGGTTACCTACCAATGATGAAAGTAGGACCAGGGTGTGTGATAGGACTACAATATCATCTGAATCTGAAACAAACTAAGGGTATGGCCGACATGCAAAGTCAAGAGTTCTGAGGAATGGCCAACACAGGTTGATAGAATTCCTTTGAAAAAGAGCATGAGACATATGGAAGACTTCGGTAACAAAGACTCAATGATGGAACCATTAGATGCAGGAGGCATCAATGAAATTATCTATAGGACTAGAAGAGTAACCAGTCAGTAGATAAAAGTCTCTGTAACGAGCTCAGCTTCTTAAGGCCATGCTAAACCCAAAATTATGATGAAAAATGGACTCAATAACTTTGTGTTTTGTTCAAAGGCGACATGAATGCTTCCAATATAAGATAATACTCCCTTCCCGCCCATATTTTTTTTTCATTTTTCATAGACAAATGAATGTTATGATAGAGAGGAGGAAATGAGTGTCACAAGCAAGCAAAACTAGTTCCATCAGTGAAACATACCTATTACCAATGCAAGGAGATGCATGTGGGAGATGGACACTCAGGGGAATGTTTCCTCCTAGGTATAGGGTGTCAAATTGCAAAGGATATAAACAAGGCTCTACTTGGTTGAGGATGCAAAACTACTGAGGCAAACGGTTTATAACACAAAGTGAGAACCGACTATAGGCTCAATACTGCAAGAGAGGGCATGAGATGCAATCACAACTTAACGCCAAAAATTGTCCTTTTTCATGATATTTAGTTTGCTTGGTGTGAAAAAAGGGATAAACTTGTACCAAATAGATGTCCTTTCAAATCCAATTTATGAGTGTGAAAGAGACAAGTTCACTCTGAAATATTTTCTCTTTATGGAAACGAGTCGGAAAAGAGATTAAATTAGACTCGCTAAGAGGTTTCTAGGCGGCATGTCATGGGGGAGGCCAAGGCTCCCATGCTAGACTTTTGTGGGATGTTAGTATCTTACGAATAACTGACATAAACTTGGGAAAACCCAAAGCTCTCCAAGTCGAGGAGGATAAAGTGATAGCGTAGGTTATCATCTCTGTGATATATCAGATAATGTCTCTTACTGGAAAGCACATAGGTGGAGGCATTGGATACCCCACAAGACCATCCCAATCGAAGGGAACTTCCTCAGGACTTGGAGGGAGAGTACTCAGGGAGAGTAGAAATCTCTCTTGTTCAAAAGGAGCATTATCAGGGATGTTGACAACATGATTGAAGGATGCATCACCCTAAAAAAGGAGAGTCAAATTGATCATAGATTGCATTGGTACAACCACTTCTTCAACCATTGGTTGAAGAGAATGAGTGATAACAAGGATAGGGGAGACATCACCCTTGACAACAGGGGTATGGTCAGGAGAGGATTTACTGTCGTGTCAATCAACAGAGAAATAGGATGTGGGGAAACCATTGATGCCTCAAAATCCAAAGGGTTGTTGGGTGAGCCCCACACTTCTGGTATCCCAGCAGTAGTTGGACACAAATGAGTAAGGTGATCTCCTTCACAAGTCCCACAAATGAATCTAGGATTATGTCTGAGATGTCTACAATTCTCAATGCCCCCAATGTCATTCACAATGGATGGCGACATGATCTCAACATGAACGACAAATGTGAGAGATTCATGTCCCACATTATGTACAGAGGTTGGAGATGTAACATCGATATGACTCGTGGCGACTAGAGTGATGCCTCCAACGTGACCAACAGTGGTTGGTTGTGGGTCTTCAACATGACTTGTAGAGGTCGTCGACCAATCTCCAACATGACTGGCAGAGGTTGGTGATGGAGCTCCAGTATGACTTCTAGTGACTGTACTAGTGATGGGTTGTGGCATTTGATACCAAGGTCCAGGGAAATATTGGCTTTGAAACATTGCATGCTAGGAAGGGTCATGGTTTACCCCCTATCCTTGTCCGGAAAGGTAGTATCCTCCGCCTAACTGATCCAAAGAGGTTTGTACGGGAATCATCACTGAAGTCTGTGAAGAGACAGAGGTATGATAAGGATTATTCAAGTGAGGATATATGTTTCCCCATGTGAAGGGGTTCTGTGAAAAGGGTAGCCCGTACCTTAAAATTGATTCTCCCTGTATGAAATACCTGGGGATACATGTGGACCCACCATGGGAAAAGTGTTCGAGAGAACCGACGTGGCGGAAGAAGGATACATGGATGGGGTGCAATAGTAGAATAAGCACCTATTTGAGTATTGGCTCATGAAAGAGCATAGCTAGGACTGGATCCATAAGAGGGGAGGTTCCAACCTCCCACGGTGAAAGTTGGTTGAGGGACATGAATCATATCAAATGAAGATGTAGGCAGTGGTGCCACGGTGCTCCCAGATCCAATGTTGGGATTCATATAAGTGGGCCAGGGAAAGGATTGAAAAGGTGAAGGCATATCAATAGGAAAATGATTAGAGGCCCAAGGCATGGACTGAGTGTCATAATTCTGCATACCATTATGAAAAGTAGACAGATTCANGGGGGGGGGGTAGCGGTAAATGAGGGAGTGAACAGAACTCCACTATCCATGATAATGAAAACTCAGTATAAACTCCTTAAGTCCAACTATTAATCAAAGAGAACACCAAAAATCGAATGACCAATATGCACACAAACGGGGTAAGGTGTCTGAAAGGGGCCTCCCTCCCTAAATGAAGTATGTCTCTCCCAAGAGGGGCCTGAGACTCCCTGCTAAATATAGGAGGTAACATAATCAGTTATAAGGGCCCTCGTGGGCTTAACAACCAATCGATCAAACCCCCCTGGAGAGGTAATCCTCCATAAAGGTTGTGTGTTGTTCAACCCTTATCTGACCCACGGTACCTACAGAATAACCCCTGCAAGTAACCTATGTGGCACCTAAGTCAAGAAACTAAGAAACCAATGTATAACTGATGCACATGTGAGCAGTCGTAAGTCAGGTCCATCGTATGGGCAGGGTAGCAAAGTCCGAAACCTTGAAAGTACCACCTCTCATAGAGGTAAAGGCACTAGAAATATCCCCAGATACGAATAGATCCCCAGAAATATATTTGACGCTAAGAAGGTATTAGGAGGATATCCCTTCATTCAACCTCGTGCGACCTTGTGATTAACTCTAGTGTGAGCGGAGCCTCCTGATATTACCAATTATACAATGGATTTATCCACTCCCATTGTCAGACACATATGTTGATTTAATAGCCTTGAATAAGTTTACTCACAAAATCCTATTCCAAGGCACTAAATCCTAAGTTATTTTGTGTACCCTAGAAAATAAAGTCGTGACTAATCAATTTTAAATTATAGCGTTAATTTTAATGGCCATGCTTACTCAAAAAGGAATGGTGGTGAAACTCATGATGTTATGACTCAACAAGTAAAGTTAATATGAATACAATACAAATTCCTAACTTCATTTTCCAATGAATGATATGCTTCTTAAAACAAATGCAATTTTCAATCTCAACTCTGCAATTCTAAAGTAAAAAATGCAATCTTTCTTTACATGCACTAAGCTAATGACAAAGACTCAAAAGATCAAAATGCCAAGCAATGAAAAATGCCTAATATTTTTGTATTTTTAATATAAGAAAATGAAAATGCATGGACTGGACAACAACTTGATATATAAAAAATCTACTATGTATAGAAAGAGATAACTCAAGTAGGATAACAAGGAGAAAAACACCCAACACAACGTACAAGGACAATCAAAATGAAAAGATGATGAGAAAGACTCCGCCCAGAAATTCAACCAAAAGTAGGTTTCATGTCATCCCACAGACACTTGACAGTCATTACAGAGACCCAATAAGACTCAGCAATCATCAAATCCCACCCAACAACCACCAGACCCAGTAAAAAATCACAAGAGGTTGATGTACGCGACTGTTCAAGGATACAGAGCATATGTACGCAACTTGCAGAAGGATAGCACGTGTATATACACGACTGTCAAGAAAAAAGTCGTGTATATGTTTCAAAAACAAAGCTAGGCAAGGGAGAAGGATGAAAAACTCAGACCCAGAGTGAATAGAGGTTGTCAAGCAATGATACAACAAGAAACTCAATAGGAACGAGAGAAATATAAGGAGAAAAGCACTCCAAACCCCAATTAAGAAGGTTCAATCCCTAGTATGGTCGCCAATTCTGTTATGAGGAAAATCTCTCTATGGCTAGGGGTAAACTACAACAGACGAAAATGACTGCAGAAATCAACTCTATTCTCAAGTATGCTCTATAAAAAAATATTCTAGCAAGACAAGATAAAATGCCTACCTCGTCTAGACATTCGATGAAGTCCATCGTTGAGCACTTGACCCAAAGAAATATACCTGCAACTAGTCCTCAACAACCAAGAAAAGCAAGCATATGGTGATAATATATGATGTTATCACATTCAATAGCATAATCCATTAATAAACATGAAAAATACGCCCATGAAATAATAATTCAAATATTTGCAAGATATCAATTGGACGGGAACAAAGTATTTCTATTAATATATGATCAACAGAAGTTAAAATGTTACAGACTTCCGTGTCGGCACGGTTCATAACCAAGAAACTAAGTTCCTTCCAGCTGGGCCTCCACCACTTCAATCCTCCACCAAATGCAAGCTCATAAAAGAGAGACAATGAAGTTCTCAATCAATAAGGGAAGAGCTTGGGGGTTGAACACTATGTTCAAACTTAAAGGACAAAGGGATGCAGACTCAAAATGAATTAAATAATTTCTCTAGAGTAACTTTGCTCTCAAAGTTGAATTATTTCTCCTCTTTTCCATAGCTCGGAATTGGCCCATTTACTTCAAATGGAACTGAAGGGCCGAGTCAGAATGATTCCAGTATATGGAAGGCCAAGGATCATAGATCTCCTGTCGTGACATGGAAACCCGACACCATTTTTCATTTTTGGGCATCCTGCGTATATGCATTTTTGGTGCATCCTGCGTATATGCATTCTGTATAGTAGGCAAGGTGCATACATGTGGAAAAAATGTATTTTTTAGCTCTGGGATTTTTCAAAAAGGGATGAAAATTCTTCATAGGGAAATGGAAAAAGGTCCTATGTGCAAGATTGCATAGGGTGAGACAAATCTTGCTATAACACTCCCTTTCTTACTCAATCTTGATGATCCACTCAAGTATAAATATGTTTCAATCATTTATATTCTGATGGGTATTGGGCTTGTTCTTAAAGCAATCTAAGAACAACTCCTAGTGCTAACATTTTTGGCGTCGCTGTCAGGGATGAAGTTGAATATCTTCCCTGGGTTCTACGACAAAGATTACTACTAGTTCTTGATAGTGAGCAAGGATTGGTGATAGAACATACTGCAATTTTTCACCATGGAGAATCCACACATTTGAATAACTTACTGGTGATTCAAATCAAGTTACATGACTCCACTGAGGAATGAGCTCAAACATAAAATACAAGGATAGGAAGTCTAGGTATCAATATATAAGTTTTCTTCAAGATCTCATCTTCTTTTTTATTAGTTCTTTCCTATCCTTTCCTTCATATATCAGGAGAAGCATCATTTGCTTTCTTTACTCTGATTACCATAAGCATACTACTGTATATCCCTCTCTGAAAGAAGAAGGTTTGCATTCTTCTTACATAGTTGATGTTGACCCTAGTTTTTCATATGAAACATATGAGAACAATGTTTGTACTCAAATCCTTCCTGAAAATGATCAACCCTATAACCATGTGAATAATACAACTAATTCACCACCCTCTCTGATCATAGTACCATATTCTACCACCATTGCTAGAATTTGCAATCAATCCATTGAACCTCACTTTCATCCTACTGATGTTCAGTCTAGAAAAAGAGAAAAAATGTTTAAAACTTCAAAACTGCCATCTACTCTTCATCCTTACCCTCCCAAGTTTTTAGAATATATGCCTCTTTTTGTTGGATAAGATCATATTATAGTTGAGAAGCATTTGGGATCTTTTCAGAATGTCATTGACAATTTGGAAATCATGCATGAAGATGTTGTTATGAGGTTGTCTGCCAAATCTTTGGTTGGAGATGTGTCTTTGTGGTTTAAAAATCTAGAGGTTGGTTCCATTGGTTCATGGGACAAGTTTTAAACCACAAAGCAACCTCTAGATTTTTATTCTTCAACAAGTGGTATTCACACATATTCTTCAAGATGCCTTTGCATTTATGTTGGAAACATCAGAGAAATAGACCTTTATGAGTTACCTAGAATGAATGAGTAGAATTGGATCTTCAAAGTGGATGCATTTTCAGATTGGATTTAATTTTCAATTTAAATTTCCATTAAGCAAGGTTATGCAATAAATTCAATAAGTAGACAAGGTCCTTGCATGGATGCATTGGATTTTTTATTTCACCTGATCAAGCATCTCACAGATCAGGTTAGAATTAGGGGAATAAGTTCATCATACAAGCATTTTTTTTTTTTTAGTTTCTTGGTTTGCAATAGATCAATAATAAGAATCCATATCCCAATGGATAAGGCAATGAAACTGCAATTTTCTTGGCAACTCACATGGAGCATGTCATCCCCTGTGGAGCCAATGTTAGCACATGAAATGTTCAGGAGTTAAAAAAATTCTAAATTTTCTAATTTTTTTGTTAGGCTAGTCGCAGAAGGACATCATTGGTCTCTGTCAGTCATGTGATCAGTCCTTCTTGTATGATTCATTTGTTTTAATTTAAGGTTTGATGCATGTCCATGTCTAATAAATCATGTTTCGGTTGTCTCATGAGTCAAGAAAACTGATCCAAGTCCATGTAAGAGTCTTGGTGTCATTATAGTGGTTATCATCATTAGAAAAAAAGGGGAAAGTGTTGGTCACACCTTTTGATTTAAAGATCATCATTATCAAAGTGTTGTGTATAAAAAATATATACAAGGGGTTTTCATGTTGTATATAACCATTTGGAGGTCAATCATGTGTCAAGTCGACCTACTGCAAACTCACCTGAAAGTTCGCAATGAATCAAGAAAGTACCTCATGCACTAATCACATATCATTATGCTTTGGAAAAGTGGAAAGGGGTGTATTATTTTTTTCAATGCCACTTATTCATCATGGTATTCAAGTTGGTTTCAAGAGGTAGGTTTTACAATTTGAATATAGTGTGTTGCAAACTTGACTGTGCGTTGCAAACTAAAGGATCGCACTGCAAATCCTCTGTTTTACACAAAATTGCCATGATGTTTTTTCTTGATTGCAGCCTCATCCAGTTTAGAATTTTTTTCTTTCCTCTCATCTCCTGCTTGCAACCCTTTCATTCTCACACTGTTTTTGTACATGAATACTTCATTCAATAAATCCTAAATTGTGCAAAATTCAAATCAAAAACCCTAAATCTTCATGTTTTCATTATACATATGATAACAATTGTTATAAAAGGGTAAAGGGTTTTCAAAAAACTATCATGGATAGTAATCAAGGTAAGAAGGTTCAGAAGGGGGGTGGGGAGGGGGGGGGATTTTCACGGCTGAGCCCCGTGACCTGCAGCTTATAAATTTTGAACCGTTTTTCAATGAATCATTTCAGAGAGTGGGTTGTTTGGTTTTTTGTGAGAATATGTAGATAGGACACCCTGAGGTTGTAGCATAAATTAACACAGGTTTTTTAAGGTTTCTTGCACATTTTAGGCCATAAATGATATGATTTGAAAACAAAATGACACCTACAGGAAAGTTCATAGCACATCTTGTAGAGGCGTTGTGAACTGCTAAATTAAAATAGTTTGGAGCAAATTAGTAAGAAACAAAGTCATATTTTCATCATATCTTGAAATATACAAACTAGGTTATTATGAATTTTGTTTTGGAGGAGAAACATAATTTATTTGACTTGCTAACCAAAAATCAGCTTGACCTAGTTCTTCGTTTGGGAGAAAAGTTGAAAACATCACCTACATGAAAGTTTGTAGTGAATCCTGCAATTGCACTGCAAACTCTAACAATCTGATAAATCTGATTTGTAGGAGGGTTGTCACATATATGAGGGGGTTCGAATGGTTTCCTAGGAGGTATTTGGACAAGAGGGACATGTGTTCTATCACCAGATCAAACAACATGACCTGTTTCAAAAGGCATTTATCACAATAGACAACATCCGAAAAAAAAATAGGGGCTAGGTGGATTTTTTGTTTCACCTTGTTGTAGCAGCTCCTAGAGAAAAGGGAATCCAATGCAACCACTTGGGATTCAACCTATTTAGAGTAGGAAGGAATGACACTATAGATAGATTTATTTTTTTTTGATGAAAGGCTAGAGTTCATGATCCAAGAGAGGGGAGAGCTTGAGGAGAAGTTTAGCTGCTTATTTGTAAGCTTGAGGGCCTGTTTGTAATCAACATTTCTTCCATTGAAGATTCATGAAGTTGTTTATTAGATGTTTTATTTATTTATTGTCATTTTACCTTATCTTCTTGCTTAAATAGATTGCAGTCTTTGAGGATCATATCTTCCATTGGAAGTAGATTGCATTCTTTATGGAAGGATAAAACTCCTCAAGCAATCCTTGATTGTACAATCAAAATATTCTTCAATATGCTTCATTACATTGCTTACACTTTTTTATATATCTCTCTCTATCTCCTAGGAACCTTCTAGAGAGCCTTCTCTCATTTATTACATCCAACTACCATAGTGGGTCTTTATTAATATAGTGGACCTAGTTCATCTTACATTGAATGACCACATTCTCATATATTAAATGACTTCCACTAACAATACATAACCACATTCCAATTGGGTACCTCCCTAGGTACCCCATATTACCTCCCTAGGTATACTACAAGCCACATGTGCCACTTGGCACATAACTTCATCCAAAGTGTCCATCAAACACTGGTGACGTCAAGGGTCACAGAGGTGATGTCATGGGCATTTCAAGGCCAACATCATAGTAGGAGAGAAAGACCTCCCTGGGTCCATGCCTGGCAGGCTGTCTCTGGTGGAACGTCCTCCTCTCTCTCTAGTGCAAGCCTCTGACCTGTATCTGCCCCTGGCTAGGGTCTCAACATCCATATGGTGGGATTTTATCCCTATGGAGGTTTGAATTAATCATCTCCCCATGTGTACTTATTCGTCGGGTGTGGCCCTGCAACACCAACAAGTACACCCTCCATGGGCTCATAAGTCACAGGGATCATAGAAATGTCAATCACATATGATAATAAAGTTTTCTAAACATGTGCATAAAACCCCCATTTCCCAGAAAAGTGCTCAAAGGCGTTATGCTATTCTACAAGACTGGTTTGGAGAGGATGTCTGGAGGTCCTATTGGGATAATTCTCATTGAACGTGGAATGTTTCCAGGTGAAGACAAATCCAGGCCATGTAAGTGGATGAGGTGGTGTAGGGATGTTTGAGCAATGGGTGATGTGATGACAGGGGAATGTATGGCTTACCTGTGTGTGCCTCTGAAAAGGGTGAGTTGCACCTTGTCATGCATGCAAATGTTTCCAATCTCATTCAATGCCTTTTATATTTTATCTTATTGTTTTTTACTTTTAAGAGACTAGTTATGGGACACTGCCCTGACGTGGTGACCAGTGGTGACAATGTTACCCACAAGCATTTCACGGAGATGAGAAGGTTGGCTCGTGATGAGACCCCCTTTCTCTTGGCAATGCCACCAAGAGCCACTACCCGGGCGTGGTGACCAGTGTTGACGATTGAAAACGTCAACGTAGTTTCGCCCGTAAAGTGTTGCTTAAGCCTATTATATTAAAACTAAATAATACTAGTAGGTGGGACCCCCTTGAACTATTACAGAGCAGATCTATGCATTTTGATGTTGAGATGATGTGCGACACATGGTTGATGAAGATCTTATGTTATTGGTTATAAATGAGCTTATGAAAGGTTGGTTGCTTACGCTACTACAACATATGCTATTCATCAATATCATTACGGTCTGTTCTTATTACACCTGCATAACAAATATGTTAGTGAAAATTGTAGAAAGGCAGTTTTGAGAAAGAGCAGCGTACTATATCTGATGCAAAATAGACCTAGTTCTGCAATACTACATGCATGAAAGTACTTGTTGATAATTAAGTCCTAGATAACAAGGAAATGGCTATGAAATTGTGTTAAAATACGTTTTATATGCATATGGTGGAAATTTTGGTGGCGCATGGAAGTAATGGCTTGAGATTTTATATAGTCTATATGTATGGTGATTATGCTATGTTTCAGGTTGATGTTTATCAGGCTATTGGTGATGATTCTATACATGATCGTTTAGATTGTATAGTGGTCAAGTGATTTATTTGAGTTATATTTGGAATGTAAACATGGGTGGTGCATTTGGCAAACTAACAATGAAAATGGTTGAATTTTTATACGGAACTTGGATTATGCTATGGTTTAAATATGTTGATGTTCTCGATGCAAGGGTTGATTAATGGTGCTAATGGGGGGCTCATTGGCATGTAATGTGGAGTAAATGAGATATGGGTGGAGGTGACGTGCATTTACTGCACGTCACCTTTACCATTCCCATTGGTCACCACCCCAGTTGGACTATTGTTTGTTCTTGTTGTTGTGTTCACGCTCCAGATTTTTGGTAAGGTGAAACCGCTTGGCCACCTCCCGTATTAAGGATTTCGATTAACAGGTATTTCTCTTTTGGCCATTCTTGACTTCACTCTGGTTACAAAATAATTTTGGCTCAGTTGTGTGGGTTTGTGTTTGTCCTTAGTGCTGCAACTGTGTGGAATTTTGATTTTGAATGAAAAATGGATGGTTCTGCTTATAATTGTTTTGAGTTCATCGGAGTTGGTGGTCTTCCTGGGTGATAGCTTTTTGTTACCACTGTGTTTGGTTAAAGGTTTTTTAAATCATGGCTATATGGTTGTCTTCGCGATTCTTCGGTTTAACTAGAGCCTTGTTTTAAGTTTCAGCCTTGTCAAGGAACTACCTCTCGTTCGCAAGTGAATCATAGTCCTCCTTGTGCGTACGCCTTTGGCCTCAAAGTTTCACTATAGTTGGTGCCTTTCCTCCTGTGACGGCTACTATGCAAACCCTCAACCCTCCAGACTGGAGTTGCATAGGGAGACTTTCAATCCTGTTAAGTTGTTCCCGATTATTGTGGTCTATTACTTCGAATGTAGGCTCACCCATTGGTCGTATAGTTGTCGTGTTGGTATATCTTTTCGTCATTGCCTCTGTGATAATAACGTGAGCCTTACATTTCCAATTTACACTTCTAAAAGTTCACAGTCACCCACCTGATGTCAAAGAAACTCAGTTGTTTTTAAATGGAAGGGCCTCTGCCTATTTAGATTGGATGCGTGGGTATGCACAGATACCACGGCTTGTTCAATTGATTGATTTTTTTTACCAAAATGGTGAATTGTTGGTTGATGTACAGTCACTAGTTTGGCACTTATGGTGATTTGGTTGATGGCTGACATTGGTCACGAATGCTTAGGCTTGCTCACATAGGTCGCGTTCCGTGCTTGGTGTTTTGGAAATGAAACATTGGGTATGACAACTGTGTTCCCCCGTGGGGCTGAATGACAATCAATTGGTTAACTATAGAAGTCATATCCACGACATCCCGTGTTGTTGGTTGATAGGCCTAGGTGCACATGGTTTTGATTTAATCACAGTGTCACTTAAACGAACCAACCACTTATTTATGCGCACAACCCTAGCACGATATGTTGAGTTATTGGCACGACTGTGTGTTTTTTGTGACAAGTGGAAATGTTGTATTGTGGAGTTTGGTTGGTTGCGCTCTGTGTGTAGTATGGGTAGCTTTTTTTATACTCAGTGATACCCTCATATTTTTTTAAGCATGTTATTTATTGAAATTGACCACTATTGATGACATTCATGTTGGGTATTTGGCTCAACTCTTAAGTCGCATTGAGATGTTTTGTTTTACAGTGGCATGGTTACATTGCCTTGTACATTTACTCCTGCATAGCCTGTGTCTAAATGATGATTGTTGGTTGTATAGTCAATTGTCATTTCAGGCGTGGCATGTGAGGTTTTGATTATTTTGTTTTTTCTTTTGTATATATATATATATATATATATATAAAAGAACGAATATCATTACAGATCTTGATTGGCTCTATTACAGAAATAGTGATTTCATTATTATTTTAGAGACACTACTTTTTAGATGTGGATTAGGGAAATGTATGGTAGTAGTGGATGTTAATGATTAGGAATTGGAAATGAGTGTTGTTTTTTAATGTTATAAAATGCAGAGTGTGCGAATAAAGGGAACATAACCTCTTACAAATTGTGTGAAATAC
This sequence comes from Picea mariana, assembly GCA_032191745.1. Classification (NCBI taxonomy): domain Eukaryota; kingdom Viridiplantae; phylum Streptophyta; class Pinopsida; order Pinales; family Pinaceae; genus Picea; species Picea mariana. The sequence goes on from JASDQU010736864.1 coordinate 131,011, forward strand.
TTATGTTTTGTGATGGCACTGTGTTGGATATTAATGGACAGTGAAATTAGGCAAATACACAGGAATTATGACTCAGTCATTTGATTGTTGGTTGATGCATATTTTTCTTATTGCAAAATATGTTATGGATTGCTTGATTAATCTCATTAACAGTAAACGTTTTTTCCCCTCTAATTATCTCATTTTCCGCTAATTACAAACCCCTCACATATGACATATTCATTTTGTTCACTCCATGTTATGATATTGATTACAACCAAGAGAATTTATGTGTTAAGTGGATGAAGTGGCAGTATCTTGAGTGGATTGCAGTAAGGTTTATTAGGTTGATTTACAGTTGATTGTTGTTGTCATTGAGCAGTGACCATTTCTTCTCCCCTTTCATTATATCATATTTTCTCTCAATACAAATCCCTCACGTATCCCAGAACACTATTTCACCCCCTGCTCATTGATGAATGTAACTGGAACCGAGGCCCAAGAAGGCCCGGGTTCTCTATACATTTTGATGTTGATTCAGAAGAGCTTGGCCAATTGTTTCATGCTGGATTCTTTAATTGGATTGGGCAGGGAATAGTCCAATCGAGGCTTGAAAGGCCTCCCTTTCAAGCCCCTCAAGCCCCTGGCATCCCTGTGCTTCTTCATGTCTCTTTACAGCCTAAAGTTCTAGAAAATGATGGGCGGTAGGAGATTGTTCACCCGACAGTCTCCCAACATTATGGCTCGCCCAACTTAACTTTGCCTACTCCTCCACCTTTGAACCCCATTGTTCAAGCTTCCCCTAACCACTCGCCAGTGCAATCCTCCCATGCTAGCAGGAGATTGAAAACTAAATCCCACCATGCATTTGATAAAGGAAAAGCTATTGTTGCCCCTTCCTCACCCTCCGATGACTCTGACAAATCTGTGTCTTCATGGATGCATTTGAGGGACGATTGTTCCCATGTGATGAGTCAGATAAAGCCTAAAGGCTCTGCTCAGCCCAAGGCAAATTCAGGAAAATCAAAAGGTGATAGCAGCAACCAAGGAAGGGTTGCATCACAGACTAGAAAATATGGCTTTTGATTTTTATGTTATTTATTGTTTTATGATGGTGGACTTCATGGATTTTGGATAGCTTGTTTTATTTTGGATAAATGAGTATTATTTTGACATATTTTCAAATTTCATGAGCTAAAATTGCCAAAAGTAAATTTGTTTGAGGGGAGGCACAAGGGGTGTGTTTGCTTAACTAATGGATTGAGTTATAATGGTTATGATTGTTATAAAGTAAAGGGAGGCACAAGGGGTCCCACCTACTAGTTATTATTTATTTATGACCCTATTATGATTATTACCCCCCCCCCC
>JASDQU010736864.1:132449-171752 GCA_032191745.1 Picea mariana
TTGGTTCAACTACTTCAACCAATTCTAATTTGTTAAAAGAAGAAGTAAGGGGAGGAACAAGAGGAGGATAGAAACATAAGCATGCTAAGGTTTGCTCTTTGAGTTTGTGTTGAGATAATTCAATTTTCATTCATTCATATATTCATCATAGACTAATTCTCTTTTATGATAGTAGGGTCTTATTGTAGATAGAAATATTTAGGGCTAAATCAAATCATTCAGACACTTTATCTTCAGAGGTGTTGATCTATCTTTGATAGTCTGTGTAGACTTGTATGTTTGTGAATTAGTTTTCATGACTAACAAAGGCTATTGTGTAGAGTCAAGTGGGCAACAATCTGTGGCAAGTTGATCCATCTTTTAGAGTTCAGATTTGGTTTTCTGTCAAAGGTCCTTTTGTATGTTCCATCAAGGATGTCTAAGTTTGACTTTGGTCCAAGATTTATGTATGAGATTTTGTAAAAAAAATTACTCTTTAGTGAATTGGAATGAAATCAAAGATTGCATTATGTCTCAATTGTCTTGATTATCATCTTGGTGTCTTCACTTATGTTCTTACATTTATTTCATCAACTGATATGTTCAGAAAAATATATAAAAAACGAATTTCCAACAAGTTTTTTGTTGATAAAAGACTAGCCTAAGCACTTGTAATTAATACTTGTGAGTTAGGATATATATTTTGTTGGCTATAAATATAGGGTGATATTCCCGTCTACTTTACTTCAGCCAAGTAAAGTCTGAAATGCTTGAGTAATATCAATTCATATATTTTCCTCAATATTTATTTGGCGACCATACTAGGGATATCTTCTATATCTCTCTGGTTAAATTTTATACTCGATTTTCATCGATACATATTTCTTTTTCTGATTTTGATTCTTTGACTGTTTTTCTTTTAATCATTGCTCCTATTGCAAGGAAGCCCAATCTTGAGCTCGGTCTCCAAGATCAGACCAGCATTGCTTTAAACATGTTTCATATTATTTTAGACACTGCTAGGACCTGTGTTGAGCTTAACCGTTCTTGGGCAGCAATTGAACGAGATATTAGTACGCAAGAACAATTGGAAGGTAGATGTAGGCAGCCTAGAAATCAGCAGTAACCTTTGTCTCTTCAGTTTCGACCATTCTTTCATGTCCTTTGATTCTCGTTCTTCGAGAAGAAGAAGAGGCTTGTCACCCGAAATCAGTCTTATTCTTGAGATAGGAAGGAGAAACGTTGTGTTATCTGCCCAACTAAGTGCTCTAAGGAGAACTTTATCTGATTCCTCCAGCTCGTATTTCTTTCCCTCATCTATCATCCACAAGATAATATCTAGTGGTGGCTCCGGTGGCACAGAAAGTGCCCCATATTCTCAATCTTCATCGTCGTCAGTGATTGGTATCTTGTACAACCACCATATCCATGTACAATCTACTACGAACCCCACCAAAGTCATCAAGAAGTATGGAATTTTTCATTTCAAAGAAGACACCACAATTACACCATGGCATGTGTCCTCTCCTCTTAACCTAGATCTTGCTACTCACCCACTTCCAAAGTTTAAAGAGAATTTGCCTAAGTTTTCAAAAAATAACATTGTCAGTACCAATGAACACCTAGTGGCATTTTCTAATGCTTGTCATAACATAGGGTCCAACGACAACGATACTTGCATGTGCCTATTCGTCAATTCCTTGGAAGGGAAGACTGCAGCCGATTTTTTCGACCTTCCTCCTAAGATATTGTCTACCTGGGAGGAATTATTCTACTGGTTCAGATCCACTTACGAGCAATCCAAAATCCCTAATGAGAAGTTAAGGGAGTACAATAACGTCACTTACAAAGATGGTGAGACCATGAGGTCTTTCAACTTGCATTTCACCAAGTTGTATAGTCAAATCCCTGAACTTATCCGCCCTCGGAACCAAGCCGCCTTCATGCATTACTACAATGCATTGCCTTCTCCTTACCATCATAGGCTTGAAGAAAAGGCCATTGATAATCTCGGTTCCTCTCTCCACACTTGTTCAAAGTACGAAGAACATTTTGAAAGCGCCGGTCTACCGCAGGGAGAATCAATTATACAGACATACATGTCCACTCTCTTACAGCTAGTACAAGATATGAACAATCGTATGATAGCATTTGAGAAAAAGGGTATTGTCTCCCCTCTCACCCCTGGAGCTTCATCCTCTTCTGCCCCTCCATTTAGGAGTCCGGTTGAAAACAATTTTCATCCCAAATCTATCCTGCCTAGGAGTTGGTGCAACTTTTGCGAGGAACACCATGAAGAAACCATGTGTGAGGTAAGGAAGAGTGTCAGAGACAATATCTTTGGTAAAAGACCAAAAGCCACTATTGTTGTCCTAGATTTTTCCAATCCAGAAGATGTCATGGTCATCAATACTAGGAACAAAGCCTATGCCCCAAAAGGAAAGTTTGACCCTCCTCGCAGTTCTTCTATCCCGAGCTCATCCTCAACTGTTGTTGTGCCCCAGGTTCCTAAAATTCCTGAGAGTCAAGGAATCATTCCTCCTCCTTCTTACAAATACAATATCTTGAATCAATTGGATAAAATCAAAGCAGATGCAACCCTCCTAGACATGGTTGTCATCCCTGAACAATAGATGCATCTGAAACAATTCATGGAAGGAAAGGCTTCCATTGTGGCCAATCTTTATGAAGAGGTAAGCGAAGAGGATTCTTTTGTAAATAAAGTAGGTGTACATAAATTCAAATACCCTGTAAAAAAACCCCATTTTTATATTTTTGTAAAGATCATGGATAAATCACCCATTGTTTCCTCATTGATGGTGGTTCAGGCCCAAGTTTTATGTTGAAGATTATTATCGAAGAGTTAGGATTATCTTGTACAAATGAAAATGCCTGAAGCATGCTTTCCTATAATAGTCTACAACAAACAACCATAGGGAAGATTAAAGATGTAACCTTGGTTTTATGCGCTCACCCCGAGATAAGGAAAACCCTTGACATTCAGGTGATTGATATGCATGTAAGCAATTATTCAATTATCTTGGGAAGAAATTGGCAAGCCCTAACAAGTGTATACCTCTCGCTCGATGAGACACGTTTATCTATTCCTCAGAATGGTAAGAATATCATAGTCCTTAGAGAAGGAATAATTTCACCCTACATAGTGAGTGTTCCACAATCTAACGTAAACTATATCGAAAAAGGCGTAGGAGTATATTCCACCTTTGCTGAAGAGGATAATGTTCCTCTGGAAATAATTGATTCAGAGGATGAATTATGGCATATGCACTTTGATAGTTCACGCTCTAACTAAGGTAACGGGGTTGGTATTATCTTGGTTTCCCCTGCAAGAAAATTTCATAATTTGTCATACAGGTTGGAGTTTGCTTGCTCAAACAATGTCGTTGAATTCGAAGCTTTGTTGTTAGGAATTGAGAACGCCCTTAATCTTGGTTGTAGTCACCTTTCAGTTTTTGGAAATTCTAAGCTTGTTGTGAACCTAATAGGTAAGGCATGCTCTCCTCGCGACAAGATGATGGAACAATACTCCCAAATTGTTTGGGCACTTGTCTCGAACCTTCTATCTTTTAACATTACCCATGTTAGGAAGGAGTTGAATTCAATAGTTGGTCGGTTAGCTGTCTTTGCAGCCTCTCCTACTCAACAACTCTTACCTCACCGCCTGATTTCGATTTCCAATCTCGGCATCGTACATATTTTCCTGACCATGTAGGATCTTGGAAGGCCCTCCCTAATGATGAGAGCATTCATGCTATCATCCAAGATGAACCTCTTAAGCCCGAAAAAACTATATCCATGGAAAATAATAGGATTCTTGAGGGCTTGAATCCTCTTGAGGGTTCATTTTTTTTAGTGTTGGAGGCAATAAAGATAAGGAAGAGGAGTTACAATTGAAGGTGGTTGAATCCATCTTCATGAACATTAGGACACATGGATCCTCATCGAACGTTAAAATAAATGTCTAGGGTTTGGATAAAGAAGAAATGAAGCCTGTTGAATCACTTGTTGGATTTCAAAAGGTTTTTGCCTTGTGTAATCTGGATCTTCGTGGTTTGGATCCAGGTCTTGTTCAGCATACTATGAAACCAACTAGTCAAAAACAAAGACTTGTTAACTCTGTACTAAAAGAAACCTTTCATAGGGAGTCGAGGAATTTCTCAAGGACTGAAATGTGTTTTTTAGTCCACCCTAGATGGGCTTCCAAATGGGAACCTGCTTCAAAGACCATTGATAATATTAGAACCTGCATTAGTCTTCAAACTTTCAGGAAAGAAATTACGAGAAATCCTTTCCCCCCTCTCAGCATGAAAATGTTTCTACAACAGGTTGTAGAGTTACACTTGGATCCCTTACTTGACAGTTTGTTTGGTTACAATAAAATCAACGTAGAAGGGGAAAATATTCACAAAACCACTTGTATTACTAATTGTGATACTATGTCTTACAACTACCTGCCTTCTAGCTTATTTGATACAAGTATCACCTTAAAAGGGGCCTATACACACAACTTTCGATGAATTGGTCAGTCTCCATGTTTATCTTGATGATTTAATCGTATGCGTTCAAAGGCTGATAGTTACGTCAGAATTTCAAGTGTTGGGTCATTTCCAGATTAATTTTGTCTTGGACACTAACTCGGAAATTTTAAAGGAATTACAAAGACGATGGTTTTCTCACAACACTAATAGTCCTCGCTTGAAGTATTGCAAGGGACCAGCATGAAAGTTTTTTTTTTGTTGATTGGATTCTTTTGTATACTATTAGCTTAGCTTTTCTTTCGATTTTGTGTTTTTTTTTCTTTTTTCTTTTTTTGTTATCTCTGCCTTACAACACTTTAATTTTTTATTTCTAAGTTGAGTTTTTTTTTTCTTGCTGCATTTTATTTCTATCTTTTACTGCTGTTATTTTAATTTCTGCATTATTACTTATGTTGCAATTTATGTCTTTATCATCTTTTGAGTGTTTAGTCAAGATAGAATGTTGGATCAGTTCTACCACAATGACACCCCTGTAAAAGCATTGTTAGTCAATAGCAATCAAGCTTACACTGTTTTTATGATCCTTCCTATAAAGGACCTTTGAATTTGTTACATATTTCCATTGTTGTCTTACAAGGAATTGATTGTTTCCCATTTCTTCTTACCTATTCTTCATCCATTGAGATCTTAAGAGAAAATCTATAAGTTTTCCTCTTTCAAGTCAAGAGAATATTCCAGTCAAATGATTATGCATATAGTGGTAAAACCCCTCATACTTAACACTTTTCATGAGTTATTCCCAAATTCCCTGTCATCTTTCCATTAAATCCGCTCACTTTCCCCTGTTGCACAATCATTCGAGTTACGTATCCTTGAGATTACTATTCTTGATCTATGAAACCATGAGTTTTGAGTTCTAATCTGTTAAAAACAAATTTCCCTGGATTCCCCAGTTTGTTGACGATTGAAAACGTCAATGTAGTTTCACCCGTAAAGTGTTTCTTAAGCCTATTATATTAAAACTAAATAATACTAGTAGGTGGGACCCCCTTGAACTATTAGAGAGAAGATATGTGCATTTTGATGTTGAGACGATGTGCAACACATGGTTGATGAAGATCTTTTGTTATTGGTTATAAATGAGCTTATGAAAGGTTGGTTTCTTACGCTACTACAGCATATGCTATTCATCAATATCATTACGGTATGTTCTTATTACACCTGCATAACAAATATGTTAGTGAAAATTGTAGAAAGAAAATTTTGAGAAAGAGTGAAGTATTATATCTGATGCAAAAGAGACCTAGTTCTGCAATACTACATGCATGAAAGTATTTGTTGATAATTAATTCCTATCTAACAAGGAAATGGCTATGAAATTGTGTTAAAATGCATTTTATATGCATATGGTGGAAATTTTGGTGGCGCATGGAAGTAATGGCTTTCGATTTTATATAGTCTATATGTATGGTGATTATGTTATGTTTCAGGTTGATGTTGATCACGCTATTGGTGATGATTCTATACATAATCGTTTAGATTGTATAGTGGTCAAGCGATTTATTTGAGTTATATTGGGAATGTAAACATGGGTGGCACATTTGGCACAGTAACAATGAAAATGGTTGAATTGTTATACGGAACTTGGATTATAATATGGTTTAAATATATTGGTGTTCTCGATGAAAGGGTTGATTAATGGTGTTAATGGGGGGCTCGTTGGCATGTACTATGGAGTAAATGAGATGTGGGTGGAGGCGACATGCATTTATTGCACGTCACCTTTACCCTTCTCGTTGGCCGCCACCCTATTCGGACTATTGTTTGTTCTTGTCGTTGTGTTCACGCTCCAGATTTTTGGCAGGGTGAAAACACTCGGCCACCTCCCGTCTTAAGGATTTCGATTAAAAGATATGTATCTTTTGGCCATTCTTAACTTCACTCTGGTTACAAAATAATTTTGGCTCAGTTGTGTGAGTTTATGTTTGTCCTGAGTGATGCAACTGTGTGGAATTTTGGTTTTGAATGGAAAAAGGATGGTTCTGGTTATAATTGTTTTGAGTTCATCGGAGTTGGTGGTCTTCCTGGGTGATAGCGGTTTGTTACCACTGCGTTTGGTTAAAGGTTTTTTAAATTATGGTTGGATGGTTGTCTTCGCGATTCTTGGGTTTAACTAGAGCCTTGTTTTTGTTTCAGCCCTGTCAAGGAACTGCCTCCCATTCTCAAGTGAATCATAGTCCTCCTTGTGCATACGCCTTTGGCCTCGAACTTTCACTATAGTTGGTGTCTTTCCTTCTATGAGGGCTACTGTGAAAATCCTCAACCCTCCAGACTGGAGCTGCATAGGGAGACTGGAGCTGCATAGGGAGACTATCAAGCATGTTAAGTTGTTCCTGATTATTATGGTCTATTACTTTGAATGCGGGATCACCCATTGGTCGTATTGCAGTCATGTTGGTATAGCTTTTCGTCACTGCCTCTGTGATAATAACGTGAGCCTTACATTTCCAATTTGCACTTCTAAAAGTTCACAGTCACCCGCCTGATTTCAAAGAAACTCAATTKTTTTTAAATGGAAGGGCCTCTGCCTATTTCGATTGGATGGGTGGGTATGCACAAATACCACGGCTTGTTCGATTGATTGATTTTTTTTKCCAAAATGGYGAATTGTTGGTTGATGTACAGTCACTAGTTTGGCACTTATGGTGATTTGCTTGATGCCTAAAATTGGTCACGAATGCTTAGGGTTGCTCACACAGGTCACATTCAGTGTTTGGTGTTTTTCAAATGAAACATTGGGCATGACAAATATGTTTCCCCTTGGGGCTGAATGAAAATCAACTGGTTAACTATAGAAGGCATATCCACGGCATCTTGTGTCGTTGGTTGATAGGCCTGGGTGCGCACGGTTTTGATTGAATCACGGTATCACTTAAACGAACCAACCACTTATTTATGCACACAGCCCCAACATGATATGTTGAGTTATTGGCACGAATCTGTGTTTGTTGTGACAAGTGGAAATGTTGTATTTTGGAGTTTGGTTGGTTGCGCTTTATGTGTAGTATGGGTAGTTTGTTTTATACTCAGTGATACCCTCAGAGTTTTTTAAGCATGTTATTTATTGAAATTGACCACTATTGATGACAGTTGTGTCGGGTATTTGGCTCGACTCTTAAGTTGCATTGAGATTTTTTGTTTTACAATGGCATGGTTACATTGCCTTGGACATTTACTCATGTATAGCCTGTGTCTAAATGATGATTGTTGGTTGTATAGTCAATTGTCATTTCAGGCGTGGCATGTGAGGTTTTGATTATTTTGTTTTTTCTATTGTATATATATATATATATATATATATATATATGGGAACGAATATCATTACAGATCGTGATTATCTCTATTATAGAAATAGTGATTTCATTATTATTTTGGAGACGCTACTTTTTAGATGTGGATTGGGGAAATGTATGGAAGTAGTGGATGTTAATGATTACAGATTGGGAATGAGTGTTGTTGTTGACTATTATAAAATGCAGAATGTGTGAATAAAGGGAACATAACCTCTTACAAATTGTGTGAAATACTTATGTTTTGTGATGGTACTGTGTTGGATATTAATGGACAGTGAAATTAGGCAAATACACATGAATTATGACTCAATCATCTGATTGTTGGTTGATGCATATTTTTCTTACTGCAAAATATGTTATGGATTGCTTGATTAATATCATGAACAGTAAACTTTTTTTCCCCTCTCATTATCTCATTTTCCGCTAATTACAAACCCCTCACATATCCCATATTCATTTTGTTCACTCTCTATTATGATATTGATTACAACCAAGATAATTTCTGTGTTAAGTGGATGAAGTGGTAGTGTCTTGAGTGGATTGCGGTAAAGTTTATTGGGTTGATTTATAGTTGATTTTTGTTGTCATTGAGCAGTGACCATTTCTTATCCCCTTTCATTATATCATATTTTCTCTCAATACAAACCCCTCACGTATCCCAGAACACTGTTTCACCCCCTTGCTCATTGATTAACGTTAGAACAATTTGTATGGATTGGATTGCATAAGCCTGCTACATTCTAAGCCAAATCTATTTCGTATTTTTTTAAGGAGCTCTCATGCATGGTTATTTAAAAGACTATTTTCTAATCGTTAACATATGCAGGATGAGATTTTTTAGTCGGGGAAGCCATGGCCGAGGAAACAGAGATAGAGGTAATTGGAACTGAGGCCCAAGATGAACCAGGTCCTCTATACATTTTGATGTTGATTGAGAATAGCTTGGCCAATTGTTTCATGTTGGATTCTTTAATTGGATTGGGCAGGGAATAGTCCAACCGAGGAATAAAAGGCCTCCCTTTCAAGCCCCTCAATCCCTCGGCATCCCTGTGCCTCCTCATGTCTCTTTAAATCTTGAAGTTCGGGAAAATGATGGGTGGCAGGAGATTGTTCACCCGACAATCTCCCAACACCATGGTTGGCCCAACTTAACTTTGCCTTCTCCTCCACTTTTGAACCCCACTATCCAAGCTACCCCTAACCACTCGCCAGTGCAATCCTCCCACGCCAGCAAGAGATTGAAAATTGAAGCCCACCATGCATTTGATAAAGGAAAAGCTATTTTGCCCCTTCCTCACCCTCTGATGACTCTGACAAATCTGTTTCTTCACAGATGCATTTGAGGGACGATTGTTCCCATCTGATAAGTGAGATAAATCCTAAAGGCTCTGCCCAGCCCAAGGCAAATTCAGGAAAATCAAGGGGTGACAGCAGCAACCAAGGAAGGGTTGCATCACAGACTGGAAAATATGGCTTTTGGTTTTTATGTTATTTATTGTTTTGTCACGATGGACTTCATGGATTTTGGATAGCTTGTTTTATTTTGGACAAATGAGTATTATTTTGAAATATTTTCAAATTTCATGAGCTAAAATTGCCAAAATTAAATGTGTTTTAGGGGAGGCACAAGGGGTGTGTTTGTTTAACTAATGGATTATTTTATGATGGTTACGATTGTTATAAACTAAAGGGAATCACAAGGGGTCCCACCTACTAGTTATTATTTAATTATAACCCTATTATGATTATTACTCCCCTCCCCCCTCCCCTCACTAAAGTTAGTTGAGTCTTTAATTAGCTTAACTAATAAGTTGGTTCAACTACTTCAACCAATTCTAATTTGTTAAAAGCAGAAGTAAGGGGAAGAACAAGAGGAGGATAGAAGAAGAATCATGCTAAGGTTTGCTCTTTGAGTTTGTGTTGAGATAATTCAGTTTTCATTCATTCATATATTCATCATAGCCTAATTCTCTTTTATTACAGCAGGGTCTTATTGTAGACAACAATATTCAAGGTTGAATCAAATCATTCAAACACTTGTTCTTCAGAGGTGTTGATCTATCTTTGATAGTCTGTGTAGACTTGTCTGTTTGTGAATTAGCTTTCATGATTGACAAAGGCTATTGTGCAGAGTCGAGTGGGCAACAATTTGTGGCAAGTTGATCCAGCTTTTAGAGTTTAGTTTTGGTTTTCTGTCAGAGGTCCTTTTGTATGTTCCATCGAGGATGTCTAAGTTTGAATTTGGTCCAAGATTTATGTATGAGACTTTGTAAAGAAAATGACTCTTTGGTGAATTGGAATGAAATAAATGATTTCTTTATGTCTTAATTGTCTTGATTATCATCTTGATGTCTTCACTTATGTTACATTTATTTCAACAACTGATATGTTCAAAAAATATATATAAAAAGTGAATTTCCAGCAAGTTTTTTGTTGATAAAAGACTAGCCCAAGCACTTGTAATTGATACTTGTGAGTTAGGATATATATTTTGTTTGCTATAAATATAGGGTTATATTCTTGTCTACTTTACTTTATCCAAGTAATGTCTGAAAATGCTTGAGTAAGATCAATTCATATCTTTTCCTCAACAACCAACTAAATGGTAGTGTCATACCACTACATGCCCATGGAACTAATAGGATGGCTCGTGATGAGACCCCCTATCCTCCAACTAGGTCTTAATTTTATTAGTTTATGGGTCCCTTTGTTTCTTGTTGAGAATCCTTTTATTGCTTTCTTGGGGATCCCTAGGTGAAGCATTTGAAGGTTTTGTTCTTTTCTCTTTTATCTTTTTCCAGCTACTTTTACCCTCTGGTCATTTATCCCCTTCTTCCCATAAGGTAAGGTACAACCCTTTGCTAGCTTGGCAAAACCCAATGCCTGAACCAATGTAGGGGATTGATAAGAGGAAAAAAGATGAAAAGTGATAAGTATGGTGGGAATGGACGATGACCTTTCATGAACCCACTCAGTGGCAACTCAAACCCTATGGGAACCAACTTGCTAGGACATTCTATCATTCCCCCCAGGTGTGGACAAGTGGAAAGGCATAAGGTCCAAGCACACGTGAGAAGTAGAAATAATTAAATGCACATATTCAAATTTTTTTAGAATCGGAGTGACACATACCATGATACCCGAACTCATTACCTCATGGAGAAACACCCATTGTTTCTAAAGGACCAGGCCGATGGGATGGATAATACTATTACTGATAAGATGTAGGCGTTGAAGAAGAAGGATGGGCCCTCCAGGGCCAGGCTCAAGTAAATATGGATCTCGGTACTCCATGTCTAGGACCTGTGGGCCTCGAGACATAATCTTCTTATTTATCCCTAGGCTAGGGGATAATAGTCCCCAAAATTATTTATGATAACTTGGAATTATTATAGTAGTATTAAAGCTAATATTTAAGTAATTCCATTATATTGCATAGTTGTCTCAAAAGTTTCTTATATAGTAGGGTGTCGAAGCAACGCCCCTACTACGGGTCAAGATACATATTTGTGTGTGTGTGTGTTTTGCATGTGCTAAAGTGATGTGCATGATTACTCATAGGTTGTTTTTCTTGGTTACATTATCAAGTTCATATGTTTTGGACCTTATATTAAGATTTTTGAAGTTATAAACATGTTTTCCAAAAGTTGTTCTATTGCTGAAATTGTTCAATGTTTAGAAGTCACACCGTTTATGTTCATCAAGTAGAATTAGAGTAAGATTCAATAATGCAGATCTCCACATAGTATAATAAATCATTTTGGAGTATAATCATGTTAGTATTTTTAAATGAAATGTTATACTCCAAACAGATTTATTATATTAGAGTAAGATAATGTGGGTATTAATTTTTTTATTTTTGTTATATTTTTTTTACCTTGGGTTTTGTTCAAGTTCTTTTATTAGAGTAAGATAATGTGGGTATTAATTAATTTATTTTTGTTATATTTGTTTACTGTTCAAGTTTTTTTACTCTAAATTTGATGGGATTTTTCATTTTTTTTCTCAATTTTGAACAGTGTTACAAGGTTGCATCTTGACATTAATTAAAAAACATTCAAACATCAAACTTTACACTTCTTGGAGAATCCATACACACTTACATTCTTCATGCTCAATAAAATCAATAAATATAGTACCTTCTTGAAATCCCATCCTTGGTTTTTTGTTGAATGATCCATATCAATAGGTACAAAGGTCAATGCTCCATTATATTATCAAGGCATATGAACATATTAATTTTGCAATATGGGAACTAAGTGCAATGCCCCACCCAATGTGGGATTTAAAAGCCTATGTTGTAAGTCTTTCAATGGTGTAATTGCATTATTTACGACAAACACCCATATAATCTTCAACACATCAATTAAAAATAAGTGGTTGGATTGTTGAAGGGTTATGGAGACAATATATTGTTATCTTCAACACATCAATTAAAAATAAGTGGTTGGACTACTTAAGCTCTATGGATACATATATTGTTGCAAAATCCCACTAAGAATTCTGTGATGCAAATACTTTTTAATGGACATTAATTTCTAGTACTATTTGATGTATTAGTGAGTTTCTTTCTAATGTCTTATTGAATGTTATGAACATAGGTGTTCAACAAAATCTCATCAGATATTAGACGAAGGCAGCCAGTATCTAACAGACGAAGGCAGCCAAGGCGAAAGGATCCACTACCCTAGGCTCCGAAGGCCACTCATTCAGCAGAGGCAACTCTAGAAAATAAAAACAGCTTTGATGCGTTGAAGGAAGATGAAGCCCTAGATCAAGAAACAACAGCAGTTAAGGGAAATCCTTCGACAGACGAAATCTTTCCGGATTCCACCCCCCCAGAGTCAGTAGCAGCGAGAGAAATTCAGGACTCAGATCCGAAGCCTCCTGCCCCTACAGGTCTGGTTGTTTCAGTCCCCTCTAGCGGCTCTGTGGAAACTTATGAAACTGAAGACAATTCAGTTCCGTCTCCACCCCTTACCCAAGGGAGAAAGACCAACAAAGCGTGCAGAGAAAAGGAGGTGGCCTCCAACATTTCTTTAGGTTCTCAGAAAAAGCTGGATCCCTTTTTTAAGGGGAAAATTTCATCCTCCTAGGTTTAATGCTTTGCTTCTGTCTCCTACTGTGCTCACAGTTTGTGAGAATTTACTCATGTATGCATTTTTTGTCATTTTCTCGAATTAGCTCAAGAAGTAAATGGGATTGGACTCCCAAGACATTCACAAGAAGGTTGGCAGCACTGTTAGAGGTCACCAACCTTCTTCAGATTTGTAACTTTCTGATTCTGGCTTGCCAGAAAGCCGCTTAATACAGTCTAACCGTTCTTGTCAAAAAAAAAAAAAAAATCTCATCAGATAATTTCATAAGAAAGGTAGCACCATAGGCATAGTTAATAAACAAATTCTCATCACACAATTTCCAAAGAAAGGTAACACTATATGCATAGTTAATGAAGGGTGGAGGCAAGAGCAAACCATCCAATTACGAAATCAAAACATGTTCCAAGGGAAAATATGTAGAACTATCCTAACACTTAAAAAGATAGATACAAAGATGTATTCCTCTTTCATATACTTATGTGTAAAGATAAAATGTGAAACAAATTTTATTAGAATTTAATCGAATTTTGTTGGGATTCTTTCACTCAATACTAATTGCATCAGTGTTTTCAATCATTTACCAAGGTGTTCTTTGCACACAGTTCAATAGATAAAATTAGAAGATATTGGATACTATTGACCCCAAAATCTCACCCTTAAGATTTGGATGGTCAAAGGGCCAGTCTATCCTGTCAGGCTGGCATTCATATGTTCTTTTTGATAGTATGGGACCATCATTCAGAGGTCTTCCAGGAACAATGATTCTTGTTCTGGTCAATTAGAGGATGGTTTCTTATAGGTGTTGAGTTTAGATCTTGTTTCGGTGATTTCTGAGTTATTACAGGATGAGATTTCAGTTCCAGGTTTGAGTATGAGAGACTTGCATAATTATGGGACACTTTTTTCCCATAAGGATCTTATTGACCCCTCACATAAGTTATTTGACATCGTATTCTTACTCCTTGTCCATTTCTTCTTCCAATGAGTATAAACTCGATGGTATTTGGACAACTTGCTTTTTTGGGTGATGAGGTGGCACAGGTGATGATGTGGCAGGGTGAGTTCGAAACCCATGTGGGGCCCACATGCCTATATCTGAGTCCTTTTTCCTCCAAAAACTAGGCCCACTAAGGCACTCAACACTTTCTAAATTAAAACTAGATAAAATAAAGAAGATTCCCAAAGTCATAAAGCATTCTAAAGCAAGTCAAAAGGTCAAATTGGGCGAGTTGTCTCCTTTCTACTTTAGCTTTAGCTTTCTGCTTTAGATTTTAGCCTTTAACTTTTATCTTTTCATTT
This sequence comes from Picea mariana, assembly GCA_032191745.1. Lineage (NCBI taxonomy): Eukaryota > Viridiplantae > Streptophyta > Pinopsida > Pinales > Pinaceae > Picea > Picea mariana. The sequence continues at coordinate 146,679 of JASDQU010736864.1, forward strand.
CCCAACTTTCCACTTTTCCTGCTTTATCTTTTGCTTTATCTTTTGCTTTAGCTTTACACTTTTCCCTCTCCCAACTTTCCACTTTTCCTTCTTTAGCTTTTTCTTTAGCTTTCCACTTTTTCCTTTTCTCCCTTTTCCTTCCATTCTATCACTCATGCGCCATATTTCTCTCCATGAGGTGCGCCCCTCTTACCATTTTGGCCACAACTTCTCCATACCTAACCAGTTTTGACCCATCTGACCTCCATTCTTCTCCAGATAACCCCCAGATTTGACCAGGAGGCTTGGAAAATATTTGCTTAGCCAATTTTAGCAGGTATCAATGCATTGACACATGGAAGATGGACAGATTGGCACATGGGCGAGTGATATTGGTTAGATTTTGTCCCAGTTTGGAAACATCATGGCGAATTCTTGATGTAGTCAGTTATATATGCAGCATTCTTTCACAGTTTACAGCTTGATCACTCTATTGCAGGAGCATTACTACTCTCTCATTCTATTCTATCTCTCATTCTAGCTTCAGATTCTCATATTCTTGGAGATTATTGTAAAGGTTCATGGCTTTTCTCTGTGATGGAGCCATTCCTATGATTTGACATGAATAAAGAGTCGTATGTGTTGATTTTAGCCTAGATTCTTGTTGTAGCATTGGATTTCTAACAAATTGCATATTTCTTGAAGCTCATCCTTCACTAGGGGTCGATTTGGCACCATTGGAGTGTTTGTTTCTTATTGATTTCTTTCTTTTTTCATTCTATTGGTTCGCTTTGCATAGGGTTTTCCACTAAAATTTATCTAAAATCTATTTTTATGCAAGTTTTGGGTGAGGTTATCTAACCCTCATTCCAAAACCATTTTGTTCTTGTTGATTTGTGTTTTTGCAGGTGAGATTTCATCCATCAAGCAGCACGCCCTAGGGTATCCTCCCTGTGGTTGGCACGCACCAGCCCAAAACAAGAGGGGTGTTATCATTCGTGACCTTAGGACCCACCCCTAAATTAAGCCTAGTTTGATTCCCTCAACCTACATTTGACCTAAATCCTAGGGTTTCAATTTTAGTCTTAACAAATTGACGTCATTGTTGTTAAAATATTGTGTAACTGCAAAAAATATTCTTATCCCCTTTTGTGGATAAAGAAAAAGATAATATATATATATATATATATATATATTGATAAGTCGACCCTATTGTGCCTAGACAAGACAAATGTAAATTAAAAAGGTAAAGTGGGCAGGTTGGCCCTAACCTAATTATTAGGGGGGTACAACTTGTATTTATAAGAGGCCTAGCACCTCATTTGTACACACACTCATCAAGCTCTCTATCAAGTGCACAAGTCTGAGAGTGACGCAGCTACAAGGAAGAGTATCTCAGTAAAGGTGAAGGTTATCTTGATGAAGGACTATCTTGGTCTAAGTGGTGCACTACTCTATTTTGGTTAGGGTTTCGGGTGGATCTTCAGTTTGGTGAGATCTCTCTTGTAAGAGACATTGTACTTGGTTATTGAATCTATATTAAAGAAGTTTTGTTGGGTTTTCTTCCCCTTGAGGGTTTCCCAAGATAAATTCTTGTGTACTCTGTGATTGTGTTTATTTCAGTAATATCCTTATTATGTTGTTGTTATAATGAAGATTAATAATAACAGATTAAGCAAGAAACTTTAACATGGTATCAGAGCTAAGTTGAAGAGAGCATTTTTCATAGAAAAAGAAAAACGTCATTGTTGATATACAAGAAAATTAGGGCTTTATTAAAGAGAAATTTCAGCCCAAAGATCATCAAGAAAAGTGTTCCCTAGACGAAGGAACTCATTGGCACCTTCAACGCACATTTTCAGTGGATAGAACTCCCGGAAAGTGAAACCCTAGTTTTCACCGGTACCAGAAAACCAGAAGTACCAAAAGTACCAGAAAACCAGGAAACCAGAACCATTACTAGAAGTACCAGTTCATATTTCCACAAGCTCAGTTTCAAGGGGTAAATTTTGGATTTTTTAGAAAATGACTATACTAGCATACTCACCTCAGTCCAGCGCATCTTTTGGTGAGTTCAGTTTTCAGATCCAAGAAATTTGATTTTTTTATTATTTTTATAGCCTGGATGGCTAGGGATTCTATCACAAGAAAGAATGGCTATCAGTATGAGGGTAGAAGACAGGCTGGAAGGATATGGAAACTTTAAATCTTGGAAGCATAGGTTGCAGATGATTCTAGACGAGAACATGTCACAGTGAATGTACCAGAACTAAAGGAAGAAGAGTAAAAGACCAAGCATAAGGAAAAGGGAAAAGAAAAGATCAAGCACATGTAGCAGAGGAAGAGGAAACTCCTCCCTAAAAGAAATCTTTAGTAGAAATTGAATATTATATACTTTAAGTTGAAGATAGTTGATCTGAAGAAAGATAGCAAATGGTGGATTCCGTGGAGCCTCCCCACACAAAAACAAAAGATAAGTATTCATGTTTGTTTTTAGTATCTTATTTACTTTAATACCTTATCATTACAAGTTAGATTTCTGTGAGAATGTTAATTAACCTCGTTTCATTTCAGTATATATGCAGGTCTATGAAGGAAGTATCAAAGAAGAGGATACATAAAGAGATAAAATATTTATTTCAGGTATGATCACTCATGAGAGTGACAAAGGTATGTGTTTAGCTATGATAGTAAGGGAAAATTTGGTAAGTTCATAGCTAGAGTGAAAAAGAGTTCAAAAGTATTATTCATGATTAGGGTTTCAGATGTGTACATGGTTGAACAAGTTTTGCTTAAGAAAATATTTGTACAACTCTGATAGAAATCATGATAGAGTTTTATTTGATTACTACTTATTGTTACTAACTGATTGGCTAAGTGACATATCTCAAAAAGCATGTTGTAAGTAAGTTTACAGGTCTCGGAAGAAATAACTTATGCCTTGACTTGCAGAAGTTAGACAACATGAGAAGGACTTATGATATGGTGACAGTCAGTAAGAACCAGACAGTATCCAGTATTCATATAGGAGCAGGAGGCTCCTAAAGATGCAAAACAAAAATGTTCAAGATGAAGAGAAAGATGGATACTCAGATATAGTTGATGAGATGCAGGTAACTGCAGGTTTCTCCAGTACCATTCTTATAGATGCAGAGAGAGCAGGTTGATCCAGTATGAAATCAAAAAGAAAGAAATGTTCGAACTCAAAAAGGCACCCAGGATATTACAGAAGAAAACTTCAAGGATGATGATTAGAAGCCCTTAGTTTGGTGCAAGAGGGAGCTTTGTCTCTGAGTTCGAAATGGAGGATCGTGATTTGGTGCAGTTAGGAAAGCATATGGATGGTGCCCAGATATTTTGATCAAGATGAAAGTTATCCAGTAGATGGATGGTGCCCAGCCGATGGGTAGCATGGTATTATACCATGGAAAGATTTTGGACCACAAGAGATTCTTTTTCAAATCCCATAGCTAGACCTTCGTAGAGAAGGAAGAGACCTTTGTAGAGAAGGAATGAGCAACCCCACAGGTAGACCTTCATAGAGAAGGAAAAGAGAAGAGACCTTTGTAGAGAAGGAAGAGACCTTCGTACAGGAGGAGAAAGAGAAGACACCTTTGTAGAGAAGGGGAATGAGAAATTTTCCAAGGTTGGCCTCTTTCCAAGTTTAGAGTTTTGGATACTCTAGGGAAATGCTAGAATACCCTTGTAGAGAGGGGTGTGACCACCCTCGTAGAGAGGAGTGTGGATGTTTTTCCAAGGGGCAGCGGGCAGATACTCTCCTCTGGCCAAGGATTGAATAGCCTAGAACACAAACCTTGACCATGTGGAATGGTTAGTTGGCTCTTGAGGCTTGTGTCGTGATCCTGTGTGGATCATGGAAAGGGAGTCTAGTCTTGCCTGGGCTAGCATATTAGCTTCTCTAGTTCATGTGGGATGACTAGGAGTGAAGCTATGGTAGTAGTCCTCCCCAGTGGATGGGTGAGATAGATGACTACAAGATAAGCAAGAACATAAAGGAATGGAAAAAATCATAGAATATCTTCTATGTGAAGATAAGAAAGAATATCTTCTGCGTGAAGATGAAAGAATGAAAGAGTATCTTATGTGCGAAGATAAAGAGAAAAAAAACTTATTTAATATGGTTTCATGGAGAACCAGTCAGTGATTGTGATGCTAGATGACCAAGTGGATTATATCGATGCCTCCTATTGCCCAATTGATAATGTTATCCAATTGATGTTGTTTCCCAGTTGATGATGTTGCCCAGTTGATAATGTTATCCAATTGATGTTGTTGCCCAGTTGATGATGTTCTCCAGTTATCCACTATTCTCTAGTTGATGATGTTATCTATTTGATGTTGTTGTCCAGTTGATGATCATTATCCAGTTGATGATATTGCCCAAATAATATTGTTTAGTTGATGATGACATCCAGTGACCTGTCAAAAGATAAAGAATATCCTTCTTGTTAAGAGGGAGTGTTAAAATATTGTGTAACTGCAAAGAATATTCTTATCCCCTTTTGTGGATAAAGCAAAAGATAAAATATATATATTGACAAGTCAGCCCTATTGTGCCTAGACAAGACAAATGTAAATTAAAAAGGTAAAGTGGACAGGTCGACCCTGACCTAATTATTGGGGGGGCACAACTTGTATTTATAAGAGGCCTAGCACCTCATTTGTACACACACTCATCAAGCTCTCTATCAAGTGCACAAGTAAGAGAGTGATGCAGCTACAAGGAAGAGTATCTCAGTAAAGGTGAAGGTTATCTTGGTGAAGGACTATCTTGGTCTAAGTGGTGCGCTACTCTGTTCTGGCTAGGGTTTCTGGTGGATCTTCTGTCTGACGAGATCTCTCTTATGAGAGACACTGTACTTGGTTATTGAATCTATATTAAAGAAGTTTTGCTGGGTTTTCTTCCCCTTGAGGGTTTCCCAAGATAAATGTTTGTGTACTTTATGATTGTGTTTTTTTCAGTAAGATCTTTATTATGTTGTTTTTATAATGAAGATTAATAATAACAGATTAAGCAAGAAAATTTAACAGTGGTCGAGGAAGAACTTCTAAGCCCTGGCAGATGACATTTTGGTGAGTTTTAGTTCACCTGGAGGCTCCACAAAGATCTAAAGCGACTCCAATGAGGACCTTACGTAGATCGGCCCATTTAAACCCAACCCCACAGATCCTTGTTGCAGATCTGCATCTTTCATCATCTTCATCCTCTGCGCAAGCCCTACTTCCTCCTACCCCTGTTGCACAAGTGAATACTTTTCTTTTACCAATTTTCTCAATGGCGGGAGTAAACCAACCTAGGATTTCCTTCACACTCAACCTGTATGCGCCCTTGAACTTGGCCAACGTTGCAAATCCTTTGAATGCTTTTCCTGTTGGAAACTATGGAAAATACATGCCTAAGTTTGTTGGGATCAACACCATCACTGTAGAATCGCACATCAAATATTTCTTGGAGTATCTGGAAAACATAGATGTGACTAAGGAAGATGAGGTCATGAGGCTTTTTGCGTAGTCACTAACTTTGGATGCAAGAGATTGGTACAAAGCACTTGCAGTGAACAGTACAGATGGTTGGAGTATTTTTCATGACAGATTCATGGACAAATGGTCTCACAAACATGACAATGCTTTTCTCCTTAAATATTTTTCCTTGATTAAGAAAGATGAAAACAAATCCATGGAAGAATTTAATTCACATTTTATGAAAACTTATTTGATAAGATTCCACATATTGTTAGACCTAATCTGGCTAGTGCTTTAATCTTTTATATTGAACAATTTGATGGATTATTTGGTGTTTTCTTGAAACATAAAGAACCACACGATCTGGAAAACGCTTTCAAGGAATCCCTCAAGATGGAGAAGCATTTCGTCACTGCAAATCAGTCCAAGGTGTCACTACAATAGATGCTAGATCCACGATGATGAAAGGTATCTCAAACCCCTTCTCCACCTCTTGCTCAATCTCTTATAGAAATTAAGAAAGAAACCACGAAAGACGAGGATGACTTATCTAGTAATCCCCAAGTCGTGAGCTTGTTGCAAGACCTTGTCTAGAAGCTTAATGTCCAAGATAAACCCTCCCATCCATCTGCTTCATCCCAAAGAACTTTCAATCAAGAAAGGAGAATCTTTCAGGCCCATAGAAACTTTGAAAAACTTCAAAACCCAAATCCATCTCCAGGAGCAAACTTTGTAGGGAAAAAATCACTTCTCTCAAGCCCTTACTGTAGAGCTTGTGACATGCCTCATCCTGAGGATACTTGCCAGTTGTTTTCCCAATATGTGCATGTCTTCCTAGGACCAGATAGTCATGAGGACCACATGGTCAACATGACGGGATAAATCCATGAGGAGTTGGAAGATTCTCGAGAACACCCCTATGCATCCTCATCATAAATCCAATCTCATAACATAGGTGTTTTTCAAATTGATTCTTCCCTTCACTAGGAGGCTAGGTCCACTTTAGATTCACCTGTTGCATGGCTTGCTAGGAGAGGAAATCCAAAAAGCTAAGGAGGTGTGCATAGCTAGGTTAGAATATATCCAAAGATAGTGTGTTAGAAGGAACAAATCCAAATATCCCCACACTTCCAAAGAGCCTTCCTCATCAAACCAACAAGAAAATCAAGCCACAACCGCTCTTTTGCTAGCTCCACAAGGTCCCAAACGAAATATACCATCTTTCTTTGACCAAAACAGAAGTGGAAAATCAGCAATGAATGTTTACAACAGCAGTACACCACAAATCAACAAGTTGTCCAAGGTAAATCTGTTACAAATAAACAAGCTCTTCAAGGTAAATCTACTCCAAATCAACAAACAATTCAAGGCAATGTTGTTGCCCCTAATGCTGATTTTACATGTTTTTCTATTGAGGCCGAATTAGCCAAGGTAAATATCCCTATTCCCCTCAAAGAGTTAGCAAAAAATCATTCTTATCAGCAATCTATTTTGAAATTTATGGGTTGTCCTGTGGATGAAGCTAATCTAAATGATGAGATTCTTGAAATTTTCCTAGGGACAAGTAGGCGAGAGAAAAACCTCATGCCTTTTTTCATGTCTTTACAAATTAATGGTTTAATTTTGAGGAATTCCATGCTTGATTCAGGTGCTTCAACTAACATTATGACATTAGAAGTAATGAATCAATTAGGCTTGCAGATTACTAGGCCTTATAGAAATGTTAAAGCTATGGATGCTAGAGAAGTTGAATGCCTTGGTATTATCAAAGACTTACAATTTTGCTTGCTTGCATGTCCATAGAAGAGCATGGTTATGGATGTGGTGATCATTGATTTCCCTACTCGGTGGGGGATGCTATTGTCTCGTAAATGGTGCACAGATGTGGGGGGAACCTTGCAAATGGATTTGACTTATGCTGACATCTCGGTGAAGGACAATATAAAGATCCATGTCTTCAGAGAACAGAAGATGCTCCATAATGTGGATGACCCAAATATAGGAGACAATGATCTTATGTATCCAGACGTCAAAGAGCCTGAGGCCAAGGAGGGTGATCTAAGAAACTACATGCTTACAAATGATGTAGACCCCCATATTCCTGTTGTTCCAGAATACGAGCCAAATCAGGTGTGGCTTATGCATTTTGATGGTTCTAGTTCTTACATTACATTCAGCGCAGGTATATTTTTCACTACACCTAACAGTATGATTTATCCATTCTCTTATCGCTTAGAGTTTCCATGCACTAACAATATGGCCGAGTATGAGGCTCTGTTGCTAGGTTTGAAGAAAGCGAGGAAAATGGAGGTAAAATGCCTTAGAGTGGAGGGAGATTCCGAGCTAATTGTGAAACAAGTATGCAAAGAATGTGAAGCAAGACATCCATGCATGAGAAGGTATAGGAATGTGGTATGGGATGAGATTGAATTATTTGATGAATTTAATATTTCTCATATTAGTAGAGAGATAAATAGGGAGGTTGATGCTCTTGCTAGATCAACCACTTTGTTTGACCCCACTCTTTCTAATCCCTACATTCACCATTTAGTTGAGTTATCTTTTCGCCCACATGTCCCTGATAACATTACTGTTATGCAAGTTTTTGATGATGAAGAGAAAATTTTAAATTTTATGCATGGTGAGAAAGCCTTTCTTGATTGTTTGATTGATGAGGTGTAGGATGGGAAGGATATTCTTGTATTTCAATTGAGATCGAATCATACACCTGTTGGTTTAGTTCCTCTTGAGAATATGTTTGATAGATCAGATAGGTTTTTGAATAAAATGAAGAAAACTGATACAACTGATGTTTCCTCACAGGTTGATGACATAAATGTGGGTTCTGAGGAGTGCCCTTGCTACATCAAGATAGGTAAAGCATGCACAGAGAAAGAACAAAAAGAGATCATCAGTTTGATTGATGAGGTGTAGGATGGGAAGGATATTCCTGTATTTCAATTGAGATCGAATCATACACCTGTTGGTTTAGTTCCTCTTGAGAATATGTTTGATATATCAGATAGGTTTTTGAATAAAATGAAGAAAACTGATACAACTGATGTTTCCTCACAGGTTGATGACATAAATGTGGATTCTGAGGAGTCCCCTTGCTACATCAAGATAGGTAAAGCATGCACAGAGAAAGAACAAAAAGAGATCATCGGTTTGGTCCACAAGTACAAGGATGTATTCGCTTGGTTGTATGACGAACTGAAAACCTTTGACCAAAACGTCCTTAACCATGAGATCCCTCTCCGAGAAGATACGAAACCATTCAGAAAGAGACTCAGATTCATAAACCCCAAAGTTTCCCTGACCATTCAAAAGGAGCTGCAAAAGCTATATGAAGCAAAAATCATTGAGCAGATCAAGAATTCTGAATGGGTGTCAAATGTTGTAGCAGTGAGGAAGAAGAACGGGGAAATTAGAGTATGCATTGATTTCAAGAACTTGAATAGGGCATGCTTAAAAGACAATTATCCTTTGCCTAGCATGGACCACTTACTATAGACAGTTGCAGGTTCATAGATGATGTCCACACTTGATGGATTTTCAGGTTACAACTAGGTTGCAATGGCCAGGAAAGATCGCCACAAAACCGCTTTTGTTACTCCTTGGGGCACTTACTCTTACATCAGGATGCATTTTGGCCTGATAAACACTGGTGCAACAATCGAGCGAGCTATGGATCATGCGTTTAAATATTTTTTTATTTAAATTCATAGTTGTTTATCATGATGTTATAACCGTGTATTCTAAAAAGAGGTCTGATCATATTTCTCATTTGTGTGTTACTTTTGACGAGTGCCAGAAGTTGGGCATTTCACTCAATCCCAAGAAGTCCTTCATGGGTATGTTTGAGGCCAAATTGTTGGGCCATATTGTTTCAAAAGAGGGAGTGTGAATTGATCATAAAAGGGTCAGTGGCATACAGGAAGTTCCCTTGCCTAGTACTATAAAAGATATTCAATCTTTTCTTGGGCGAGTGAACTTTGTGCGCAGATTTACCCCCAACTTTGCAGAGATCGTAAATCCCTTTACAGATATGTTGAAGAAGGGGTATGACATGGTTTGGAGGGAAGAAGGGAAGCAATCTTTCGAGAGCATCAAATAGGCTCTTTCTCACTCTCCTACTTTAGCTGGTCCTGATTATGCACATGATTTTCAAATATTTTCTTTTGCATCTGATCAGACTATTGCTTGTGTTTTATTGCAGAAAAACATAGATGGGCATGAGCAGTCGATTGCATATATGAGCAGGTCCTTGCAGGGATCTGAGCTCAAATACAAGTCCATGGAGAAACAGGCCTATGTTATGGTCAAAGGATTGGCCCATTTTAGGCCTTACTTTTGGAACTCACACATTGTAGCATATGTCCCTTTCCTTGAAGTAAAAGATATATTGGCTCAAAAGGAGTGTTCATGAAATAGAGGGTTGTGAGTGACAAAAATACAAGAGTATGAACTGGAGGTGAAGATTGCTAAAACTATTAATGGTCAAGGACTAGCTGAGCTAATGACTGAGAAGGACTTGGAACCTGAGGTAATTAATCAGGTAAATTTTGTTTCTGATTGGTATCGTGACATTATCTTTTACTTGCAAAACTCTTCATGTCCTTCTAACTTCAATAAGAAGCAAAAGCGATCTATGCAACTCCGTGTTGTTAAGTATTTTCTTTGGCAAGGTCACTTGGGATAGAGAAGCCCTCATGGGATGATTTTGAGATGTGTTTTACCGCATGAGACACATGAGATCATGACTGATTTGCATGAGGGGGTATGTGGTGGTCATTTTTCTGGTAGGACCATCGCCCAGAAGATTGTGTGCCAGATACTATTGGCCAACTCTATTCAAAGATACTCATACTTTCATCCGCGCATGCAAGCCTTGTCAGAGGTTTGAGGGAAAGAAGAAACTGCCAACATTTCCCTTAGATCCAGTTGTGATAGAGGCCCCTTTCCAGCAGTGGGGGTTGGACTTTATTAGACAAATTCCACAGGTTTCTAGTGTTGGCCATTCTTGGATATTGGCAGCTATTTATTACTTCACTAGGTGGGTGGAAGCCATTCTTCTCAGGACATCATTCTTTGTTGCCATTATTTGATTCATGGAGGAGAATTTACTCACTCGATTCGGAGTCCCTAAGAATATTACGACTGATAATGCCAGTGTATTTAGATCAGTCGAGTTGGTGGCTTTCTACTTGAGGCTTGGTATCACTCTAGCCCATTTGGCTAACTACTACCCATAGGGTAATGGACTGGAAGAGTCCTCCAACAAGAACTTGATCAGGATAATCAGAAGAAAAGTCCGTGAAAACAAGAAAGCCTGGGATAGCAATCTCAAGTATGCATTGTGGGCTGACAGAGTGACAAAGAAGCAGTCAACTGGTAAGGCACCCTTCGAGTTGGTCTATGGTGTTGATGTAGTCCTACCAGTTAACTTGATGATTCCAATCCATGAAATGATTAGAGAGTTCACTACAAATGAGGAGGCCTTTCATGGCCAATTTGATGATCTAGTTCAGCTTGAGGAGGATAGATCAGAGGCTTTGACACATTTCATTGATCATCAGAGACATGTAAATAAATCCTTTGATAAGAGGGCTAAAGGAAAGGTTTTCCATATTGGTGATTTGGTCTTGTTGTGGGACAAGAGAAGAGAGAAGTCAGGAGACCACAATAAGTTTGATAGTTTGTGGTTGGGTCCATTCAGTGTCCATGCTTCAGCAGGGCCCAACACTTTTCAGCGTGCCGATTTGGATGGTGATGTCATGCAGTTGCATGTCAATGGGCAACGTCTTAAACACTTTTCCAATGAAGGGTTTAACCCCTTCAACATTTTTGGGTACTTGAGGGCATTAGTTTAGATGTTTGTTCTTTTCATTTACTATCACCTTGCTTTGCCTAGCATAGATTCCCTTGTTTCTTTCCAGTTTTCAATCTAGATTATATTCGCTGGCCCACTTTCCCTTCGCCAGCATGTGGTTTGAGTTGTGATAGATTAGGATTTTTCTTTGCTTTACTTCCTGCTTCCTAGGAATACTTTTTGTTTTCCATAGATGTTGTGCTTGTTAGAAGCCTTTTCTACTTGTCAGTGGCCTCATGCCAGATGTTGTGTCAGCCTAGATTGCCAATTTGGATGAGGGATCCTTTTTTCATCACCTGAGCATAGAGTTTAGGGGGGTAGGATGAAAGACATGGGTGATTGTGTCTATCTTTTCATCATTGTGTCACTGAGTTTTACCATCTTACAAAGTCCCCTCATCCAGCGTAGAGATAGATTAGGACTTTTCTTTGCTTTACTTCCTGCTTCCTAGGAAGACTTTTCGTTTTCCATAGATGTTGTGTTTGTTAGAAGCCTTTTCTACTTATCAGTGGCCTCATGCCAGATGTTGTGTCAGCCTAGATTGCCAATCTGGATGAGGGATCCTTTTTTCATCACCTAAGCATAGAGTTTAGGGGGGTAGGATGAAAGACATAGGTGATTGTGTCTGTCTTTTCATCATTGCTTCACTGAGTTTTACCATCTTACATAGTCCCCTCATCCAACATAGAGATATGATATCGAGTTTGAGTTGCTTGATCCACCACACATTTTGATTCACCTTGTTCACTTTGCAATGGGGAAGGAGAGTCATCATTGCTTATTTTTTCAGTAGGTTGTCTTGTATCGACATTGACACCTTATCTACATGCAACCCATGAGTGTTGAATTATTTTTTCAGTAGGTTGCCTTGTATCGACATTGACACCTTATCTACATGCAACCCATGAGTGTTGAACACCTTAATGGCTGCAAGCCTCATTGGCATTTGTTTTGCACTTGACATGGTTGAGTATCATTGGGCCTTGATCAGGTGACTCTTTTCATGATTAGACTCCAGATCATTTTTCATTATAACAGAGTGTGTTCGTGCCTTAGGCCCCATTGTTATCATTGGTGGATGACCTTCGCACTTAGCAGGGGCTTACCTTATTGGGCTCTGACTAAGTGACTGCCTCTTTTGTGTCAACATCAACACATCTACCACATAGAACAGTGCATTGGTTGGTGAGAGGCAACAATTTTAGAGTGTAGCAACTTTCAGATCAGATTTTCTATCTCATGTGATTTTCAGAGGTATTTTGGTTTGAGTTTCATGGTTTGTAGGGCTCGACTCCATGGCCCAATAGACCAATTACTGGTGTCAGACAGTAGGTTTTACGATTATCAGTTTGATTCCTTTGGCATCAGTTTCTCAACATCATGGGCATTGGATGGTTTTAGTTGCATACATGAGTTCTAGGTTCTCGAGACCCACAGGGGGTCCCGCCCCTGTGAATCGCCATTTGTTGAGCCCAAAATCTCACCCTTAAGATTTGGATGGTCAAAGGGCCAGACTATCCTTTCAGGATGGCATTCAAAGGTTCTTCTTGATAGCAAATGACCATCATTCATAGGTCTTCCAGGCATAGTGATTCTTGTTCTGGTCAATTAGAGGATGGTTTCTTATAGGTGTTGAGTGTTATCCCCGATTTCTAGGGATAACTAGGAGATCATGTCTCGAGGCCCACAGGTCCTAGACATGGAGTACCGAGAGCAGGATTGACCTGAGTATGGCTCTGGAAGGCCCATCCTTTTCTTCTTTCGTCAAATTCGTCTTGTCAGCAGTAGCAGCATCCATCACCATTGGCTTGGTCTTATATCAGAGAAGGCTCTTGCTCCATGAGGTAATTGGTCCAGGTATCATGGTATGTGTTTCTTTTGATCATTATAACCTTTAAATGTATGCATCTAATTCCTTTTATTTCTGACAACTGCTTGGATCTTACATTGACCCACTTGACCATGCTTTGGGAGATTGACGCCCTAGCAAGCCTGTACCCATAGGTTTTGGTTTTCCACTGGGGGGTTTCTAAAGAGCCATCGTTCGCTCCCATCATACCATCACTTTTCCATCTTGTCTCTCGCTCATTTGTCCCATTCCCCTTGTCCGGGCATTGGGATGATCTGTTTGTGGGTTTGCACCTTATATCGTGGGAAGAAGGGGCTAAAGGCCCAGAAGGTAAAAGCAGTTGGTAAGAAATAAAAGCCGAAAAATGAAACCTCAAGATGCTTCGCCCAGGGATCCCCGAGAAGGCAATAAAAAGCCTCTCAGCAAGAAACAAAAAGGACCCGAAAAAATAAGAAAACAAGACCTAATCAAGAGGATAGGGGGTCTCATCACGAGCCAGCCTATTATGTTCATGGGTACCTAATAGCATGACATTACCACCATCTGGTTACCATGCCAGGGCAGTGACCTTTGGTTTCATGGCCAAGGGAAAGAGGGTCTCATCATGAGCCAACCTTATCACTGCTGTGAAAGTACTTGTGGGTAACATTGTCAGCTCTGGTCACCATGCCAGGGCAGTGTCCTCTGATTAGCCCTTGAATAAAAAAAAGGAAAAGAAGAAGAAAAAGCAAATAAAGAAAAGAATAAAAGTAAAAAGGGGCTTGGAAAAATTTGCATCCATGATGGGTACAACTCGCCTTCTACAAAGACACCCATAGGTAATATCATGCATCCCTGGCTCTCACTCTACCTGTATGTTTGGACATCCCTTGAACCACTTCACCACGTTTACATGGCTTGGAAGAAATCCCTGGGAAACTTCCCTTTCCTTATGGATACTAGCCCAATAGGGTATCTTGTCCTTTTTCTCAACCTTGTATTGTAGGTTTTTGTAGAGTCTTTGAGCTATTGAATGATATATCAGAGATTTTATGCAAATGTTTGATAAAATTGATGATGAAATGTGATTGACATTGCTATGATCCCCGTGACTAATGAGCCCATGGAGGGCATAGTTTTTGATGTGCAGGACCATGCCCGATGGACAGGTACCATGTGGACCGGTACACATGGGGAGATGATTAGTTCGGACCTCCATGGGGCTAAAGAGCCCATCAGATGGTTGCTGAAATCCCATCAGAGGGGCAAAAGACAAGACAATGTTTGACCGAGGTTTTGTTCTAAAGAAGAAGAGGACGTTCCATCAGGGGCACTTTGGTTAAGCCAGACCTAGGGGGATTGACCCACTTGCAGTGGAACATTGGCCCCAGATGACCTAGGATGCCACCAGGAGGCTTGTGACGTCATCATGAGCATATGGCAGATGGATAGGGTTGTTGGCACGTGTGGCTGTTTGGAAGAGCCCAAGGAGGGCTAATGTCTGGCTTCTAGATGTTGCACTGGCCCCAAAAAGGCCTAACGTCTCCCTCGGGAGGGCTTGACGTCTCACTTTTTTTCTCATTTAGGGTTTTAAAAGAACATTTAATGTAAAAACAATATGATTTTGATTTAAAGCCTTGTCAGCTAATTTTTATGACCTGAATTTAATGAAAGGTCATGATACAGTATATATTGAGGAGTTTTATCCTCATTTTGACATAAGACAACTCACTCTCCTAGTGAGATCTGATTTTTGCACCCTACTTGGGTATTTGTTCTCTTTGAGTGAGGCGCACTTGTTGAAGGAAGGCTTTTCTTGGCAATTTTGGCATTTCTCTTGAAGGAAGGTTTACAACTAGGGTTTGCAATGTTATTTCATCATTATATGTAAGTGTTTTTTTATGCAAAACTTCTTAATTGAATGGTTGTAGTCTTATATTCTTGCATTTATTATAAATTTTGTTGATTTTAAAACCCTAGGGGACAAACACACAAGTAGGTCGTTGTCTCATGTCCCCTAAAAGAGAAATTCTCAACCACTGAAGAAGGAAGAAAGAGCCTAGCCTTTGCTACACTCTTATTGCTTCTTCCCCTATGCTAGTCGTGCCCTTTAAAAGTCAAGAAGGAGGAGACATCCTAGGCCTAGGTTACCTACACCTAGGGCCGTCCTGCTTCTAGGGTTTGGTGATAGGGCCTTGCCTTTGCAACACTCTCCCTCACCTCACTCTCGTGTCTTGATTTATCCTTTATGCTAGTTGTTTTGCCAAGTTCAACCTAAGGAAGGAGGAACGAGCACGAGGCCTTAAGCAACACCAGAGTGAGCCTCTTTGCCCTAGGGTTTTGATCCTGGGGCCCTGCCATTACAGCACTTCAAAATCCTTCCCTCTCGTCCTTAGTCTTTTAACCTTCAACCTTCCATCCTCTCTTGAATCGACTCCATTTACCCTTAGGCACTGATCTCAAGTCTCCAACGTTGAAGTGATAGTGGTCAAACAACTCTTAAAACTTTTACAATTTGAAACCCTAACTAACTACTAACCCTAAGAAGGCTGACGTCATCCTTGGTTATTCCATCTTGACGCAACATTTTCTGTTGATAAGCAATTAGATGGTGTTTTAAAGCATTTATTGA
The DNA here is from genome assembly GCA_032191745.1 of Picea mariana. Taxonomy (NCBI): domain Eukaryota; kingdom Viridiplantae; phylum Streptophyta; class Pinopsida; order Pinales; family Pinaceae; genus Picea; species Picea mariana. The sequence goes on from JASDQU010736864.1 coordinate 162,474, forward strand.
GTAAGGGATTGATTGGATACATTGTTTGCTACAACATCTCAATATTTATTGATGAATTGATATCGTTCCATTGCTATATTAATTAACATTGATCTCGTCAATATCTATTGTCATAATTGCTAAAATATTGATATCAGATAGTTATATGAAGTACTAACCCATTGAATTATAACCTGCATATATTTTTTTGTTATTGTCTTGTTCCAGGCAGGTGTTCTCATTTGGAGCTACACTTCATTATTGGTTGTTTAGCCGGACTATCTGATCTTGGTGGTAACCTGTGAGGAGAGACTTTTACTTTGACCTTTATACCTTGGCCTCTTCAAAACCCCAGGTTACTGAGGACGTCTCCCCTGGGCCTAACCTCCCTGAATAGAAAGAACCTCCCCATTGTGGTGACATTGGGTCGGATAGGTTTCTGTTACGCCAGTTTGGCCTCTATCTTCTAGCCATTTGACCTAGCTACAAACTGTGCAATAACATTGAGTTCATAGCTTGTTTTAGTGATTTCTAAGTTATTACAGAATGAGATTTCAGTTCCAAGTTTGAGTATGAGAGACTTGCGGCATTATGGGACACTTATTTCCCATGAGGATCTTATTAACCCCTCACATCAGTTATTTGACAACATATTCAGACTCCTTGTCCAATTCTGCTTCCAATGAGTATGAACTCGATGGTATTTGGACAACTTGCTTTTTTGGGTGATGAGGTGGCACAGGTGATGACTTCGCAGGGTGAGTTGGAAACCCATGTGGGGCCCACACTCCTAAATATGTGTCATTTTTCCTCCTAAAATTGGGCCCACTAAGGCGCCCAACACTTGCTAAATGAAAACTGGATAAAATAAAGAACTTTCCCAAAGTCATAAAGCATTCTAAAGCAAGACAAAAGGTCAAACTGGGCAAGTTGTCTCCTTTCTACTTTAGCTTTAGCTTTTAGCCTTTAACTTTTATCTTTTCCTTTCCCAGCTTTCCATTTTTCCTACTTTAGCTTTTTCTTTAGTTTTCCACTTTTTCCCTTTCCCAGCTTTCCACTTTTCCTGCTTTAGCTTTCCACTTTTTCTTTTTCTCCCTTTTCTTTCCATTCTATCACTCATGTGCCCTATTTCTCTCCATGAGGTGCGCCCCTCTTACCTTTTTGGCCACAACTTCTCCATACCTAACCAGTTTTGACCCATCTAACCTCCATTCTTCTCCAAATAGCCCCATATTTGACCAGGAGGCTTGGGAAAGATTTGCTTAGCCATTTTTAGTAGGTATTCATGCATTGACACATGGCAGATGGACAGATTGACACATGGGCAAGTGATATTGGTTATCTTTTAGCCCAGTTTGGAAACATCAGGACAAATTCTTCATGCAGTCAATTATATATGCATCATTCTTCCACATTTACAGTTTGATCACTATATTGCAGGAGCATTACTACTCTCTCATTCTATTCTATCTCTCATTCTATCTCTCATTCTAGCTTCATATTCTCATATTCTTGGAGATTATTGTAACAGTGCATGGCTTTTCTTTGTGATGGAGCCATTCCTCTTATTTGACATGAATAGAGTCTTATGTGTTGATTTTTGCCTAGATTCTTGTTGTTGCATTGGAGTTCTAACAAATTACAGATTTCTTGAAGTTCATCCTTCACTGGGGGTCGATTTGGCACCATTGGAGTATTTTTTTTCTTGCTGATTTCTTTCTTTTTGCATTCTATTGGTTCGCTCTGCTTAGGGTTTTCCACTAAAATTTATCTAAAATCTATTTTTTATGCAAGTTTTGGGTGAGGTTATCTAACCCTCATTCCAAAACCATTTTGTGTTTTTTGATTTGTGTTTTTGCGGGTCAGATTTCATCCATCAAGAAGCACGCCCTAGGGTAGCCTCCCTATGGTTGGCATGCACCAACCCAAAACGAGAGGGGTGTTATCATTTGTGACCTTCCGATCCACCCCTAAATTAAGCCTAGTTTGATTCTCTCAACCTACATTCGACCTAAATCCTAGGGTGTCAAGTTTAGCCTTAACAAATCCCCAGATCTAAACCTTCTAGTGCACATTATTAGGATCACAAGGTGGGATGCTCTTGCCACAATAGCCTCACTATGTTACTGGATTTTAGCATAACAATTTATTAGTTTATCAATCCAATACCCAACCATCTAAAAACTAGAAAGTGGTTGCTTGTGCTTGATATAATTTTGTACTAACAAAGCTCATGACTCTAGCTTAATTTCATGTTTATTAGGCAACCACCCAACTTACAAATAATTTCATGCTCATTAGGCAACCACCCAACTTACAAATTTAAGTAGAAGTCTCAATGTTGTCATGCAATATCTCCCTGATTGTACATTAAGGTCATAACTTGAACAAAACATGTTAAAATGCAAGGGAAGAATCCTTGATTTGATTTTACACTAAAATACTCATGCATAGTTCCATGTTTATTAGGAAACCACACAACTTACAAATTTAAGTAGATGTCTCAATATTGTCATGCAATATCTTATGTTATTCCCCTGATCATACTTTAAGGTCATCACTTGAAGAAATCATGTTACCTTGATTGTACTTTAAGGTCATCACTTGAACAAAACATGTTAAAAGGCCGAGGAACAAAACTCCATCTATGGACTTTTGACACAATTACAATTAGAGAGATCAACACCCCTTTCACATTTTAAGCATCTACAAACGAAAGCCTTACAAAGCATTATTGTCTTGTTCCTTTCATTTGAATAAACATGCCGCTAGGGGGTCACAGTGATCAATTTGAGATCTACTCAAATTATTTTTATGAATCTCTCATTATTATCTAGTTTCCATTAAAGGCAGCCTTATTTCTTCCATCTTTTAATCCCTATACATTATTACATTTGTTGCTTATGTTACGACTCTATCACATGCTCACAGTTGAAATCAGTCCAAGACCTAATTGAAAATTACTCACTTTCACATGCATTTGCTTGTACTTGTTCAAGTAACTAGAGGTCGTGAAGCACATGGCATAAACTTGGGAACTCATATTCTCTTTTATGTCTACTTCTATGGGTTTAGTTGCCTACTCCCATTTTGTTGGAAAAAACAAGGTGAAGGTCCAATGGTTGGTATGCTTTTTAAAGATAGGCAAATTGAATAGGGTGAATGCAAGAAACTACAAACAATATTTGAAATGCAGGGCAGCAATATTGTATGAAAATATGCATTTAACAAACAGCTTCAATGACAAAATTCAGACATTTTGTTCATAACATGGATCTTGTATTGACATCCATAGATGACCAGAAACCATACTAAGCATACGCATCAAGTAGAATAGTTAATGTACCTCCAAGCTTGATGCAAATACTATGAAGAAACATCTAGTAAAATATGGTACAACTGTGAACTAATAAAATGGCAATCAATGGCAAGAAACTTAGTTCTATATATACAGTTATTAATTATTCATGTCCAGCAGAAAAAATGCTTACGCAGGTTTAAAGTCTCCCAAAAACTGCCTAGGCATTGTCTGCTGAAAAATCAGCAGCTATGGTGATAAGATGGAAAAAAATAAAATATTAATTAATAATATGCAAAAGCATAATTAATAAAAGTGCTACTTAGTAGTGTGCAGACCTTGGGTAATTAACTATGTTGCATTGGTTTTTGGGACAAGGGAACGATGGGGACAGGGGGACACGTCTCCGGGACGGCTAGAGCACACCCCAAATTTCTGAAGGGACGAGAGGTTGGGGACAACAATAATATATATATATATATATATATATATATATATTAGAATTCACCATAAACATGTGTAGTTGTTTCAAGCTTGTAAGAATAACAAGTTATACTATATAGTATTATGCACAGCCCTTACACTTGCCAATTTTGAAAAAGCTCGAGAAATTTAAAAAAGGGCCGAGTGGCATTCCATCATTGGCTTCTAGACATGAACAAAATGTAGTTTAGCTTTAGGAAACTTAAGAGATAATGTCTTTATAGAATATTTTCTTCCTCATATTTCTTGTTAATGATGTTTATGTTAAAGCATAAAAGACATTCCCTTCTCAATAGGTTTTGCAGATTTTTACCGCTGTGTTGAAAACCACTATAAAACACTTTCATTCCGTAAAGAGATTAGATTCATATTTCAGATTAAGAAGGTGATTGAATAGGAATTTTTCCAAACATTTAGTACCCAATCCAAGTCACTATTAACTGATTGTTTTCACAATGCTCGAGGTTGGGATGATGGAAGCACTAGAATTGAATGACTCCTGAAAACCCATGTACAATATTTAAAGGCTTAGATGACCAGAAAAATGAGAAGAACAAGAGTAACCACAAGGATCATCCCTTTGAAATGTTGCATTTCCTGTTTTTCTTGACATGGAAGCTTTGTTTGTTGTAATGTTGTTGTTGAAAATACAATATTTAAATCAACAGAAACCCAAACCGAAACCCATTACAAACCCCATATTTTGAGTTGCAACAAGTACAACAGATTTAGATTCAGTGCAATGCAAAAATAATGGATGGGAAAAACGATTGTATTGTCCAATCATCAATTTCCATGATTATCCAAACTGAAGATACATACCTAGAATACCCCCAAAATCAGCCAAGAGAATCCCTGAAATCTGCCCAAAACATCCCCAAAATCTGCCTGGAACGTCCCCGAAATCCTCCCAAAATGTCTTGGGGATGGCCAACGAGTCCCCAATGGAGTCCCCAGTAGTTTGAGGACATTTCCTAAGGGTCCCCAAGTCCCCGAAATGTGGGAACGGTGGATACGTGGGTTTTTTTGGGGGGGGACGGGTCACCATGCAACATAGGTAATTAATATGCAACCTACATTAGTTTGTGAGGGATACTTAACCATCTTGGTGGGGCAAACAAGTTTAGGCCTCCCCTAGTAAATGTAATGAAACACAATCTGAAAATGTAATAAAAGAAGTCTATCTCTTTTGAACCATTTCTTTGTTTTTCTCTCTTCTTCACTTACCTTTCCACATATCAAAGAAAGGCAAAGAATCTCTCTTTGCACCAATAAATTGTACTAATGAATTCTAGATCATGACATCAAGCCCTTCTAATCGAAAATGGACTAGACACTAACTAAGAGATCGGTAAAATTTTCTCAACTTGCGTCCTACTCAAGGATATAGAAAAGAGACAAAGATTCCCACTGTCTTGAGATCTTCCAATCAAATTCCCAAAAATGTGAGCAAATGAACAAGAGGATTCATGCAACTTGCTTACTGACGAACCTTAAATTTCATCATAAAGATGAAAACAAAATCTCTAATTTGCTCACCTGCTTAAAACCCACTGGCATCTGGTCTATGCAACCATTATGTGAAATGAACTACAACATGGAGGTGCTAAAACCTATGGCCAACTCACCACTGCAAACTAATGTGCTCGTTAACAATTCGGTGACCTTCCATACTAAGGGTTGAAAGTAATATCAATCATGTCTAGTTCTTTCCAAGTGAATTTCTGATTTGATGATTGTTATTCAAGGGCTCTTCACTTTATATAACCAAATCCAAGACATTGCCACTAGAGATGTATTTCACACATCGATCATAGCACTTTCTCTTTGCATGTACCCCTAACAAAAATAAATGCCTCAACTAGCTCATAGCTTTAATAATTTGCATTATGATCATGCACTTAAATCCTTTGCAATAAAGGCCAATTCAGAAAGTCTCAAAAGTATTTGCCGAAAAGAATTAGCTTTGGATGTAGGTAGCTTAGTTGTGTTATTGCACAATCTGTAGCTTGGGAAAATCCCAACCCAATCCATGGAAGTGTGACAACTACGGGAGTACCTACCCACTATCCCCTTAGATAGACACTCCCCTCGTTTTAGTGATGATGAAATCACCACAAGGGGGGGAATCCCAGTGACCCTAGGGGGATTGATATGGAAAGTGAGATGATGATCAATGAACACCCCTATAGGTCAAGATTGGAGAAGGAATAAACCTTGAGAATGAGTCTTGTAGATGGGGAATGGTTGCCAAGCATTATGTACCTGCAAAACAATGTTAGCCATGCCTGGAACAAGACAAATTATAGATATACAAGCCTTAAATCAATGGGGATCAAGTAAGAAAAAATGGGGATAACAATAGCTACAAATTTAACCACCCAAAATCTAATACAAGATATCATAAATAAAACTAGCAATGACTTGTCAAACTTCAAATGTTTAAAGCAAGACTTTGGTGGCATTAAGGGTTGTTCATTAAGTGTTATCAGCAAATTATTATGACAGCCAAGTGGTTGTAGCAAACAATTTCTATAGCAGCAATATCTAGCCACATAAATCAGTGAGTAAACCACCCAACGATTAGCTAATAACCAATAGAACAATTACCAAGGTTTACAAGTAAATTTCCACGGTAGATTAGAGAGCAAAGAATGTGAGAAAGAGAGTTTTGTTGCAGCCCTAATCGTTGTAGCATTAAGTTTATTACAGCAACAAATGACTTGGCTAAAAGAGGACGCCCTTAAGGCACAGGCAAGCTTATAAAATGAAGAATCAATTCCAACTTAGATAATTGCAATATCTCTACAATTCACGTATGCCAATGCAATAATTTTATATCTCCAATGAAATTAGATTAGTGCCTTGTCAATTGGATTAATGGAGTTTCTTGTGTAAGAGCTAATAATTTTTACTTCTCTAGGGGTGTAATCCTTTTACTCCCTAGAGCAAACAAACCTAGCAAGGTAAATCTACAAGGGTGTAAGCTTTTTTATTCCTTGTAGCAACCTTTGCAAAATTAGTTTTTCAATGATAATAAAGTAGACTTGATGGAAGGTGTATGCCTTTATACTCCTCCAAGGGTTTAAACAAGTTAAAGCTTCAAACAAGAAGAAACAATACAATAGATGCAGAAATTCCTTACCAAATCCAAAAATAGCATGAAGAAAACCCTTCCTTATCAAGAATATTCCACCAAAAAACAAAGAACAAGCATCTAATAGATAGCACCTTACTTTCTTCACCAATAGACAAATATTAGCATCACAAAGAGAGATTGAAGAGAGAGATAGAGCAATTTGCCCAAGTAGGGAGAAAATTTCAGCCAACAGAGTATGTAACTCTCAAGTGAGTTATGATAAAATGACAAAGGGGTGACCTCTATTTATATGAGGTCACCTAAAACCTTTTTGTCCACTTTTTGAAAATTCAACATCAAATTAGAGAGGTTGACATCCCTATTTGTCTTTTTACAACTTAAAATTCAAAATTACAAAAAGAAAATTCCTTTTTGGGGTGACATCATGCCTTAAAGGGTGATGCAGGGCCTCTAGGAGAGACGTTTTGGCCTAGGATGAAAATCGTTGGGCCTCCAAAGGCCATAAATCATGCTACCAAGTGCTTTAGCATGTTCCAAGTGTCTCTCTCTCCATCGAACCAAGCCACATCATCATCATCAACCATGAGAAACCCCATCAAAACCCTAGGCCCATGTGGCGTCTAGGGCATAAGGTGTGACGTTTTAGGCCTTCTAAGGCCAACGTTTGGGAGCAAAGGGCTGGAGAATAATCGTCTCATGGTGTCCAAGTGCCTCCAAAGGTAACATTCCCCTTTCCATGTGTCCAAGAGAGGGGCGCATCATCCAACCTGTGGGCTTCATGCCCCAATGAAGGTCCAAGCAACCTTGTGCCTCCACGATCAAGCTTTCACCTAGCAAGGACCTACAAAAACAAACAAGAATGCCCTTCAAGGGTCCACAAGTCACAAGTATCATGCCAAGTAAGCCATATCTAATAAAAGAACCACCCAAACATGTGCATCAAATCCCCCGTTTTCAAAATAAACAAATGCTCAAAGACCCTATGCAATTTGCCAAATTTAGATATGGGAGGGGTGTCATAATGCCCTATTGGGTGAACCAATTCCTCAAGTAGGGGATGTTCCCAAGGAGAATCCTTTCTAGGTTATGTAATAAATGTGAGGTGGATGGGGTTAGACTTCTAGGTATGGGGTTTCATGACATACAAGGGCTTGTATTGTCTCATTTATGGGTTCCTTTCTTGAGGGTTGGCCATATCCTTTTCCTCTTTTTGTTTTTAAAGCATATTTTTCCAAGCCCTTTATTAGCCATTTATTTTGCATGTGTTTCCAAGTTGAAGACAATAAGGGGCACTAAAAGGAAATGCATAGCCCACATACACTCTACCTTGGTTTGCATGTTTTTCCAAGTTGAAGACAATAAGGGGCACTAAAAAGGAAATGCATAGCCCACAAACGCTCTACCTTGGAAAGCAACATTAATTAATTAGTTATTTATGTTATGGGTCCCTCACTTTTTTTAGAGAGGCATTTCATTGCTCTTGGGATCCCAGGGAAAGCTTTTATTGCATGATGTTTTTGCCAGGGCACATCCGAGCCTTCTTCCCATGAAATGAGGTACATGCCCTTCTTGGGTAAATAAGCCCAAAAACCTAAAAGATGAGGAAACGGAGAGGAGGAAGTAATGGAAAGTGGAAAGTGGCAAGTATGAGCGGGAATGGTACGATGACCCTTCAAGGAGACCCCCCAGTAGCAACCCTTTCCCTAAGGGTGGCCACTTACTAGGAAACCATGACACTCACCAAGGTGAAATTGGGAAAAAAACATAATTTCCAAGCAAATGTTTTCAAAATCAAGAAAGGATCATTTGCAACATGTTCAAATGCTTCAAACATTAAAATGACATTGACCACGATACTGGACTTGTTACCTCATGAAGCAAGATTTGTTATCCTTTGTGGGCCAAGTTGGGTGTGGTGGATGTCACTGCCATCAATTGGATTGTGATGTGTGGTATGATTGGGGCCCCTTCCTGCTCATATKCCTCTCGGTGCTCCATTTCGGCAACCTTAGGGCCTCAAGACATCATCTCCTTAGTTATCCCTAGAAATGGGGGATAACAAGTTGTTTGCAGGAAAAGAACACCCAAGTTTTACAATTCAACACACTTCTATTCTCCCTTGTGATAATTAAGAGCTATATCTAACAACTAAAGAACTTGAGAGCTCTGAATTTTAATGACAGCGGACTCAATTGTAGAAGTTCCCATTGGATTCAATATTTGAAGTGTTAGGATTAGTGCTTATTGCTAATTGGGCCGAATCTGGTCAACCATTTGATGGCACATGCATTAGTTTTTATAAGAGTTTGCTTAAGGTCCCTGCCAATTGCAGTTCAGTCTGACAAAGAGGAGGGAGATGAGTATGGATGAAAATGAGTCTTTTAAGCATAGCCAGATCATAAAAAGGTCAACAGAAGAG
>JASDQU010736864.1:208339-224570 GCA_032191745.1 Picea mariana
ATTTTAGCAATATTGATTCTCTTTTTAATGTTAGTCAAAACAAAGAGATACTTTTGATCTTCAAGATTTGGGTTAACCACCTCTTTATAATATCTTAATTTTCTTTTATCCTCTAATTCTTTATCGCACCATATATTCTCCTTAAATTTATCTTGAACAATATTTTTAATATCATCTGTATTCTATAGAATAACTTATTTTATTCCTCAATGATTTAGCCAAGACTTGACATCATTATGCCATCCCCGCTTGAGTCTTTGGTGATTTTTTCTAGAGTCTGAAGCAATTTTCAGAAGCCTATTGTTATCCATGTTGTTTATCTTGTTCTTGTGCATTAAGTACCTAATCATAGCTATGTTATCAATGGGGGAAAGGCTTGCTTCTATGATGAGGATAGAATAAGGTGTATTGCCTTTAAATTTGAGATTATAAGTTATAAAATTCTTTTGGATCAGTTATATCTTTTTCCAAGATTCTCAAGAGACAATGCATCCTCAAACTTCACATCCATACAAGATAACAAGAGTGACAAGAGTCTCAAATAGGAGATTTTTCTTATCCCATAGCCAAAGGTCTTCTAATTTACAATTATTTTCAAGCCCATAATAAGATTTCCACCCTCCATTTATCTTTTTCTCAATGTAGTAGTTCCAATTGAGCTTGCGATGAATATCAATTCCAAGATACTTGTACGAAGGCACTTCCTCCAAGGTATTGTTGTCATATACAAAAGTATCATAGGTGATCTTGTTGGATTTAATTATCATAACCTTTGTTTTGTCAGTGTTTACAATCATTCCTTTATCAGAACAGATGTCCTTGAGGATGCTAAGATGCTTATTGAGGTCATAGAGATTCCTTGTTGTTAACACTCTGTAAATTTTGTCTGGCTGAATAGACAAACGACAGAGGTAACTGTTTCAACCAGCTTTAGAGCTGAGGCACTAGCCTACTCAACTCAGAGAGGGCTCTCTCGTGTCACTTGATATATCTATGGAAATCGATGGCTAGATTTGGTTTGTTTTGGGGATTTTTAATAAAGTTGTTGGCAAAGAAGGGGAGAACACTATGGGTTATGGAGTCAAAATTCTGAAAGTGAATGGAAATAATGCATTGGCTGATAGAACTCTCTAGAGGACAAAGGCTAAATAAGGTGATGAATCTGAGTTATTCTTGAAATAAAAAAATGTGTAGGAAGATAAAGAAGACAAATAACTGCATCAGAGCATTGCTGAAATGAATTCTGAATAAGTTAAGAAGACAATCACATAGTTTAAATTGCTTAAGAAAAGAGATTCAAAGGACGATTTCTGGGCCTTTAAATTGTCCAATTTAAATAGAAGAAAATGTAAATGAAATGACAGGCTACAAGAAATACATACGGTGAAAGGAAACAAAGCTCATATCACCACCCGTTAGAATCTTTTCATAGAAACTTCAAAACCTTCTGCATTTGTATTCAATTCAGATTCATAAAATTTACAAATAGAGTTTGATACAACCAAAAAGGTTCTCTTGCACTTCTACCAACATTAACTAATTCAATCCTCGTAATACTTATACAGTTTGATAAAAAATAACTGAAACTGAAACGTTTCAGCTTCTGTAACAGTTTCAGATGTCAGTTTCGCTATATGAAATGACTTACAATCATTAGCAAAAAAGAAACGTTTCATCATCATGAACAGTCTCTCTGCCCACCTGGTTGCTTTCGCTACATCTGGCCTGCTCTGCACTTCCATTGGATCCTGTAAGATGGGTGACAGCTGGAGATTATCTATTGGTTCCCGGGACATGGCATTTTGTCTTTCCCAACCGCACAAGTTCCTTCCATTGCGCATATGAGGGGATTTCATAGTCCATCATTTCTTTAATCAAAATTTCCTGGTCGATGCACATTGCATAGGACATGATTGGCACGCTAACTTTCACCGTTTTGAATTTGTTCAAAATTTTGAAATCAGTAGCTAAATGTTCTACCAAGCTACGACCTTTCAGACTTTCCTCCATATCTTCAAACCTGGAATGGTCCATCCTGCATTGCATGAGAAGAGTGTGATAATCTTCTTGCTTGTATAATGAACCTTTGCCATCCCAGAATGAGGGGAGGCCTTTAGCAAAAAAAATTTCAAAGGCGTCTTTAAACTCCTGTATGCTAAGGTCGATTTGCACAACTTTATTATGAACCGATTTGAGTAGGTTGTGTTTGTAAATGATTCTCCTGGCTGAAATGATTAAAGCGGTCCTGTCCTTCACACCAATGGTCTGAAGATCGACAGTTGGTATGGCATTTAATAAGTTGATGGCATTTTGAGACCATTCCTTGGGCCTCTTCTCTAGCACTTCATTTACAACAATGAATTTGTTCCAAGCTATAGCATCCATGTTGTCTTTGTCATTGATAAAGTTCGGATAACTTCTGAATTTAGCAACCTCCATAGAAATTGCGTCCCATATCACATGTTTGGCTCCCTGCAGTAGAATTTTACCCTTCAATCTGGTTTTTAGCTTGTTCACTCTTTCCTGCATGTCTTGGTTCTCTCTGTGGAGTTGAGCTAATTTCTCGTCCTTCACCTTCGCCTCTTGTTTCAACTTTTCTAAATTTTCGTTTAGATTCTTGATCTCACCTGTTTTCAAACTTATCTGGGACATAGCCTGAACTAACCCCTTAGCATTTGATCCACCCTCCGCATTAGCAGGTATGATAATCTCCATATATGATGTTTTCGCCTGCATCTATGACCAAATTTATTTCTCCTTCTCCAATTGCAACATTTTATCCTTATAGTCTAGAGCCTCTTGTCTGAAGGTTTCCTTTTCCTGCTCCAAAGCAGTTAACTCTGTTGTCTGTGGATGGTCTGTAGGTGACATCTTCAATATTTTCTTCAAACTTTGGATCATTTTATCCTTTTCGTCTAGAGAGGCTTTCACCCCCTGTGGACCTTCAGACTCTAATATTTTTACCTACATCATCCAAGCTTTGTTGGACACCTTTTCTTGTTTTAGTTGTCCATCAAGTTTCAATACATGTGTTGTCAACCTTACAACCTTCAGAGCTAAGTTTAGGTAATCAACGTACAACATATCACTGGCATTTCTATGGAATTTCACTTTTTCAGGAGTGTCGATGTTCTCATAGTGTACCTTGAACTCGAATACCTTATCATTATCGGCCACTACAATGTTGAATGTCTTCTTCTCAACATCTCTGATTAAGAGTAGGTGAGCTTTGCATTGAGATATCCCTTCTACTTAAGGCAAAAGTTCCTTTATCTCACTATTGGCCATACTCCCTTTCATGACATACTGATGTAGCAAGACTTCCTTAGATTGATAAACCGTCTCAGGAGTCTGGCCAAATACATGCTTCTTGTTGCTGAAGACCTTCATGCTACATTCATTTTGTGGTTTGTTTTCGGGATTGATCTCTTCGTTATGGATCTTGGTATCTACCATCTCCATGCACGTCTTTTCTTTCTGTTCTTCTTCTTCCAAGTCAATAATTGGAGAAGGTGATGTGACTCTCATTTTCTTGAGTGTGTCTTGTTGGCTGCTAGCCCCTAGGGCTTCTGAACTACTTCTCTTATTGAAGATGCTCATTTTAGGAGCCTTGATAATCAATCTGGGTGAGGGTTTTTGTGTTGGTCTTGGTTGGGAAGTAACCTCTATCTACTTTTCTTGATCATGCAATGTGATGACCTCCATTTTTGTGCAGGTCTCTAGATTGGCCAATTTATCTAGTTCTTCAACGTGCTCATGTTAATAAGGGCCCTGTCTGCTTGCCAATCTCCTCTTTGATATAACCTAATGTGGATCATATCTTCTTCCTTGCAATTGTGTCAATCACAATTCATTTAGTTTAGACTAAATTTGAGGCAAACAAGACTTGCTCTTCACCACAAAAGGACCCACCACAAATGGGCATTTCAGATTTGAAGCCTTGTGGGCTTTGAGGAAGTGTTCAGTCTCTGAGATGATCCTTTGTCTTATAAATTCCAAAGAAAATATCCTGGGAGTTAGGAAAATTGGTAAAAGGTGAGGTCCTTCTTGGCATTCGTATACCCAAATCATGGTGGACTGAGTGAAAAACATCCAGTCTCCCATCATATTCTCTAGACTCGGCTGCAACAAACTCTTCATCCCTTCTAGGACTCTTGGCAAATCTGAACCGAAAATGAGACAGTATATTTTGGACATGATTTTGTTGATGAAGATGAGCATGGTGATATTTTTACACTTGGTCGAAATAAACACAGCTTCAGGAAGCTCGGTATTGTTAGATCCCGGAAACATTCTCAACAGATGAGAATAGTATCTGAAATGTCTTAACGAACTGAAATTAACCAGTTGTTGATGTATATTCTCTGCAATAAATTCATCGAAACTGACACAAACTCACTGTCTAGACAGGAAGAAAATTAACAGGATCCCTAGCATAAGCTCTACCACAAACTTCTCATTGTCTAGACCTAGAATTTGACTCAGTGGAGAACAAGCCCACTGGACTTCGACAATCATGACACTTAGATTGGCAGGCAGGGATAGACTTTCTGAATGATGTTCTGGTTTGACTATGGTTTGCAAAAACAAGGTTTTTACCTCGGGCAAGCATTCTCTATAGATCATAATCATTCTTTGTTCCTCAAAGGGTTCTGGCACTATAGGGGAGGCGTCTGGTATATTTAGGGCATGTGGGAGCGAGGGACCATCTACTTTACACAAGACTTATGACCCTAATTTGTTTAAGATGAATCTTTCTCCTTGGGAATATCTCTCCGCACAACAGCTCACAAATTCAGGGAATGGGAAAATTGTTTCTACAACATAAGGGGCGAAAGAGGCTCGAGCCACTTCAATAAAGGATATGTGGGACCCAACATTGTTCAGCAAATTCTCTTTGGACACAGAAATGGGTGAGACCATTGTCACTGTGTCAAAAATGTCAGAATCTCTGTCAATTAGGGAATCTTCCCTAGAGGGAGTATCTCGTTCACTCACGGATAAAACAACGGGATTGGCAGCCATTGTGAAGAATACCTGATAAGCGGCGAGAAAACTAGTTTGGTTCGGTTCTAAATTTTGAAATTGGGATGGAAGCTTTGCACCAAATCTCTGAACATTCGACTGCTTCAACTACTCATAGAATAATGCCTGGGGTCCCTCCTTTTATAGGCATCTATTACCATCGGGGTTTGGAGAAAATCGGTTTTGGATGAACCACCCTTAGCCCCGATGTGTCTCAGAGAACATCGCTTGTCCATAACTTAAACCAGGGCAATTTTCCTCGGTCCGCCCCCTGTCGGCTAATTCTCGTGCTACTTCGATTGTCGAATTTCACCTCGGTCGTTGATCCGGGTCGTTTCAAGATCTACAGTCAACGTATTTCCTGACAACTTTGACATCAGAGGTTTAAAAAGGTGGTTTTGGTCAGACAACCCTCCTCCCTGATATGTTTCTAAGGGTGTCAAGCGTCCCACAAAAAACCGTGACAGTTTTCCCTGGCCCGCCCTCGACTGCTTAATCTTCGTGCTAGTTGTATCTCCGATACAGATCTCGGTCGTTGATCCGGGCCGCATTTGAGATCGACAGTCAGCTGATTCTTCATATCTCCGCTATTTCGTCCAAACGCCGCCAGATATAAACGGGTCCTCTAAATTTATCATAGCTTTGTGGTGATTTAACCCATCATAAAAATTTTGAAACTCAAACACCAGCTGGGAATTATATGGTGATAACATTGGCTCCAACTAGGGATGCTATCCTCCTCGTGAGGTAGCAAAGAACTGTAGACCAAGTGCCTACCCATTGGACTGTAAGCTTATGTGTGTGATTTGAATCCCTTTATTTTATTCAAAAACTTCAAAACTACTTAGCACAGCTCAGGGCCTTCACCTCGTGCTTCAACCATGCTATTTTTCTCTCAATCTTCATACTTAAAGAAAAACCAAAACACAAAGAGATCATGTATAATGAATGGTAAGTGATGATCTTTTAAACGACGTAGTTCTTGAGGAACCTGCCATTCACAGGCCCTCCTCTGGCGAGTTCTCCATTACTCTCCTCCAACAAATAGGCATTGTTCCCGTGGTAAGGTGTAATTTTGAAGGGGCCTAGCCACAGGTGATCAAATTTTCCATATTTTCGTTCTTGGCATCCCATATTAGTACCCAGTCTCTAGGTTTGAAGTTGTCCACTTTGGTATGTCTGTTGAAATCTTCCTTGATTTTCTCTTGATGTAGTTGGTCGTTGTTGAAAGCCTTTTCTTTGGTCTGCTACAAGTTGATGAGTTCATCCTCCCTTCTCCGACTAGCATCCATCTCTGCTTCTTGCTCTTGTAACAACTTCATCACTGGAAATCTAAGTGTTGTACGAAAGATGGATTTTGTATCGTAGACAGTCTGGAAAGGAGATGTGGCAATGGATCTCTTTGGGGATATCATGTCCACCCACAACACATGGATGAGATTCTTGTGCCACGCCTTTTTATTCTCCTACAGCAATTTTTTTATGATTCTGACCAGGATTTTGTTTGAAGACTCTGCCAATCCATTTACTTGCGGGTAGTATGACGTAGAATGGCCAAGAGTAATATTGTAATCACTGCAAAATTTCTCAATCTTTTTATATTTAAAAGCTGTTGTGTTGTCTGTTATAATCTTGACTGGACATCTGAACCTGGACAAAATATTGTCTTCCAGAAACCGAATGATAATGTCATCTGTAGCTTGTCTGGTAGGAACAACCTCAATCCTTTTAGTAAAATAATCTGTTGCAGTCAAGATCCATTTTTGTTGAGCCAAAGATTGTGGGTGTATCTCTCCTATGAAATCCAGGTCCCATTGCCTAAAAGGAGCTTCTACTAAAATGGGCTTCATCGGCAAAGACTGCAACTTCCCTTTCCCATCGAAGATTTGGCATTCATGGCACTTTGAGACCTCCTTGTAAACATCGGGGAAAATACTAGGCCAATAAAAACCAGCTCTCAACATTTTGTGTATAGTTGTCTTCCAATAATGATGACCTCCACAATCTCCTTTATGGAATTCCCTGATGGTCCTTTTCGCTTCCTCTTCTATCAAACAGCTCAGCAAAATTCCTCCTGGGTCTTTCCAGTATAGAAATCCATTTACAATGCAGAATTTCCCCGTCTTTAGTTTCAAGAACCTAGCCTTTGCTTTGTTATATTCAGGAGGAGCTTGCAGATTTTTTAACACAAAGGTAATGTCTTCATACCACACAGAGTCAAGAAATTTCTAAGATATATGTGGAGTCTCCCTCTCTTCCTCTGCTATATTTTTTGACATGTCTGTAGTGAAGTTTATTCCTAAGAGTTCACAGTTTGTTTGTGCCATTAGTCTAGCAAGTCCATACCCTTTGATCAACTTCATGGGCTTGATGTCGAGATCATATTATAATAGCACTGCAATCCATTTTCCCCTCTTCCCTTCAGGATCGGGTTGAGTTAAGATGTCCTTTGCCGAGTTGTTGGGGACATAAGCGATAGTATGTGAATGCAGAATATACACCTTGAATTATTTCAATGATTTGACCAAAGAATACGTCTGCTTCTCCATGATGTCATATTTTAAAGGGGCGTCTCTCAATGTCTTACTGTAGTATGATATAGGCTTCTCAAAATTCTGATCATCTTTCTAGAGTAATACCCCTGCAATTGTGTGTTCTGAAACGAAAGAGAAAAGTATGAAATATTTCTCAAAATTAGGAATAGCCAACACAAAAGCCTTCGTCAATGCTACTTTGATGTCTTCGAAAGACTTTCTAGCCTCAGGGATCCATTTGATTTCATTTCCTTTATTTAACATGTTGGCGATATGCTTTATGATCTTTGCTAAATTAGGAATAAATCTTCTCAGGAAATTTACTTTACCTAGAAAGGATTGTACTTCCTTTTTTCTTTTGGGTATGCCAATCTTCAAGATGCCTTCAACCCTGTTGAGGTCTACCTTTATCCCTTCCTTAGAAATGATATGCCCTGAGAGCTTCCCTTCTTCCATGGCAAAGTTTAACTTTTTGGGGTTCAGTGATATGCCAAATTTTCTGCATTTCTCGAACGCCCTTATGAGATGTTTGATGTGCTCCTCATCTATAGTAGAATACACAATAATGTCATCTAGGTATATAACAATGAATTTATCTTTTTCATATGCAAATGCTATGTCCATAGCCCTTTGAAATGTTGCTCCAGCATTCATAATTCCAAATGGCATTTTTTCATACATGAATGTTCCCCAAGGCGTGGTGAATGTTGTCTTTTCTGGATCTCCAGGATGTACCATGATCTGGTTGTATCCCGAGAAACCATCCAACATCGACATCTTTTGAGAGCCCACTACCTTCTGTAGAATGTGGTCCATTTTGGGCAAAGGGTAGTTATCTTTAAGAGATACCTTATTTAGATTTATGAAGTCCACACATAATCTAATCTCCCCACTCTTCTTTCTGACAGGTACAAGATTTTCTACCCATTTGGAGAATCTTAGGGACACTATGATTTTTGCTTCAAACAATTTCTTCACTTCTTTCTCTATCAATGGTAACAACAAAGGGTTTATTCTTCTCAACTTTTGTTTAAATGGCTTGTGATCTTCTTTTATCAAGATGACATGCTAGATTATACTAGTATCATAAACTTTCAAGTCATCATAGCTCCAGGCAAAAACATCAGGGAGTTCTTTCATCAATTTTATATACCTCTCTTTTACTTCAGGGTTGAGCTTCTTAGATAGTTTAATGATTTTGGAGTCTTCTAGAGTACCAATGTTACAATCCTCCACGTCCCCTTCATCCACTGTGATCTTTGGACTTCTAGCCACATCGTTATTATCAAAAAGTTTTTCCAATGGCACCAAGCCTTTGGGGATAACGTTGCTCTTCAGCTACACGATATCTCTGCCAGCAATTTGATTGTCAAAGTATCCTTCTATGGTGAAAGAAGCTACATCTACTTCATCGTCGTAACATTCATCAATGCTTAAATTCTCAAACTCATTTTCCATCTTGAGGAAGCTCTCTATCTGTTTATCATCTTCGAAGACTTGCTAGTGTTTCATATTGTCTGGTATCGTCGGCCTGTACTTGACTTCAACCTTGTAGCTTTTTTCAGGAAAAATTGGGACTTTGAACACCGCTGCTGAAGTGGCCATTGCATCTGCACCTTGATTCTGCTCCCATGGAATTGCTGAAAGGTTGCATTCTGAAAATCTCTCAAGAAGTTCTAATACCAGATTTTTGTAATCCCTCAGTCTAGGATGTCTGGCCTGGTAGATGCCTTTGATTTGATTTATGATGAGTTCAGAATCTCCAAGTACAACGATCCTTTTGGTGCCCAACTCTTCCAAGACTTTCAATCCCAATATTAACGCCTCGTATTCAGCCATATTATTTGTACATTCAAAAATGAGTTTGTAAGAGCATAATTTCGCATCTCCTATGGGATGAATTATCCACATGCCAGCTCCATCTCCTTCTCTACATGCAGCTCCATCAAAATTCATTTTCCATATCTAATCTTCTGGGTCACCTTGTTATTCTGAAATTTCTTCCAACTGTTGCTCGAGTATACCTTTATCTCCCAGGACTATTTCCATCTCTTTTGCTCCCGAGCATATATCATTGAAGAAAATGGAAGACCCCAACTCGGTGCTTACTAAGTATATAGGATGGTTGGTAGGTTGTGATTTGTTGTTGACCATATATTTCAGTAGAACTTCCTTGTACAATCTTCTATCTTGACCAAAGACAAGAATCGTGGCGTATGACATGTCCATCTGGAGGGTTCCTTTCAATTTTGCAGCCCATGATCTGGACAACAGCATGCCAAATTTCAGAGGGATATCAACGACCACTACGCCCATCACCATATTCTTCGTCGGGATTTGTGCCAAGGAAACGACCATGTCCTTTATCATGCCAAGGCATTTCACCTTCCTTGAATTGAAAGAGAACAGATCCTTGTAGGGCCTTGTGACCTTAAGGCCCAGTTGGTCCATGACCACTTTAGGCATCAGATTATGAGATGCTCTAGAGTCCAGCATAGCATTGTGTAAGGTCATGTCGTGGATTTTCAAGCTTACATAGAAAGGGGGAACTTCTTCATTTTCACCACTTTCTTCTACTCTCAGCCCAAATAAAATGGTTGGGTGGTCGTCTTGTATGTTTAGAGTATCAGAGGTCTGACCCATCTTAAGCATCTTGATGATCTGACTTCTGTATTCGTTATTTCTGATTAATTCATTAAAGGGTATTGAAATCTTAATCTTAGCTATCTCACTTTCGAAGTCAAAAGAGGACGGATTTTTTTCTACCTCTTTAGGGACAGTTTCTTTTCTTGTCAATATTTTCTTCTGCGGTTCCTCTTTCTGCTTGCCCTTATCTGTAGAATCCTTTGCAGCGGAGTATTTCATAGGGGAATCTTTTTGGGGGTGACTGGAAGAGGGCACGTTACTCTGAGGATCTTTGGTGAGGTTTTCCTTTGGGAGATTACCTTTCAGAGGATTTTGAGGCACCATTTGATTTTGGAGATTGTATTGCCTTTGGAATTGCATGATGACATTCTACAATCCGGTCTCGTAATCTTCTTTTTCTACTGATAACATTTTATCTTCATCTTGCAAGAAGATTTCACTCGCATCCATGAACTGGTCGTGTTCTTCCTTGGTAAAAAACACCTCAGTTTCTTTGTCATCACAGCAGTTCACATTATCTTCAAAATATTCATCATAATCTTCATTCATATAATTATTATGAAAAGGGGGTCTTACTTGTTGTTCTCCCTGATTTCCTTGGTTTCCCTAATTTGTTTGGTCTTCTTGAGCTGCCTGATTACCCTGATTCCTCTACTCCCTTTGTCGGATTTGTGGACCAGTGGGTCTCCTCGGATTTATGGGCGGACCATAGGCATGTTCTCTAGGGTTGGGTCTGTTTCCCAATGCCATTCTTTCCATCATCCTTTCCACGTTTCTCATCATCGCTTCGAATTTTTCTTCTCAGGTTTGTGACATGAAAGTTTGTGCCTTATCTTGAGTTTTTCCCATGCCTCTGCCAGAATTAGCTTTCATTTTTCCTGAAGCCATTAGGTTTACTTCGACTTCAATGGCATCTATCATCATATCATCTAACGTGGCAGATCTTCGCTCCCTCAATAATAAAGAAAAATCACTTTCGAAAGAATCAGCATATCTGAGCTGAGCAGCTTTAGGTGGGGGCTTTACTTCATCAGGAATCACATTATATACCTTTGTGAATCTAGCCGAAAACTCCTGCACTATTTCATCAGGAGACCTCCTCATATTGTTATAGTGTGTCAACAACTGAAGGGGGTTTTTCTTATCTTCCCATCTGGCAAGGAAGAGTGTCTCAAAAGATGTGAAATCTACAATGCTTCCTGGTGCAAGGGCTCTAAACCACTTTCTTACATCTCCTGCAAGGCTTTGGGTGAACAACCTCATTTTCACATCTGAAAAATCCACCTCCTCTAAGGCTATGAAGTCATTAAACCAGTCTAGGTGTTTTTGGGCCGATATGTTACCCTCAGCATCATATAGCTTAATCCTTAGGTTGTACTCCTAGGGTAAGTCATGCAATACAACAGGCAATATGAGAGGAGAAAATCTGGTCACCATAGTTGTTGTGAGGGGTCGGAGTGGCTATCATTTTTGGACAGGAGGCACTACAGGTTTGACAGGAGGGACTAGAATCAAATCTTGGAATCTGTTTTTGTCAAATAGGGTCTCGTGTAAATGAGATTCGGACCTGGTTCTAAACATGGAGTGTTCAAATTTTAGGTCAAACTCAAGGTCGTCAATACTGATCAATCTATCTCTAGGTAAGGACTAATATCGGTTTGGATGTAACACAGGGGTTACTGTCCTTTCTTTTCTTCTTCGGCCAAGCTTTTCAGGGCTAGAGACAGGGACTGCAGGCTTGGGGTATGGGTTTCTCCTAGTGTGGATTTTCTTAGGAGCTAGGATTTCTATCTTACACAGCGTAGTACAACTAGTCTTTGGGTAATGGAGTCGCCAGGGTAAAGATAATATTCAACCAATAAGGTATTTGGTCCACTGTCACCCTCAGGGATCAAACTAAAGCTTTAAGTCATTTTTTCAGGGACAATTTTTCGATTTCGTCCCCGACAACAGCACCAGAATGTTAGCACTCTGTAAATTTTGTCCGGCTGAATAGACAAACGACAGAGGTAACTATCTCAACCATCTTTAGAGCTAAGGCACTAGCCTACTCAACTCAGAGAGGGCTCTCTCATGTCATTTGATATATCTATGGAAATCAGTGGCTAGATTTGGTTTGTTTTGGGGAATTTTAATAAAGTTGTTGGCAAAGAAGGGGAGAACACTATGGGCTATGGAGTCAAAATTCTAAAAGTGAATGGAAATAATGCATCGGCTAATAGAACTCTACAGAGGACAAAGGCTAAATAAGGTGATGAATCTAAGTTATTCTTGAAATAAAAAGACGTGTAGGAAGATAAAGAAGACAAATAACTGCATCAGAGCATTGTTGAAATGAATTCTGAATAAGTTAAGAAGACAATCACATAGTTTAAATTGCTTAAGCCAAGAGCGTCATAGGACTATTTCTGGGCCTTTAAATTCTCCAATTTAAACAGAAGAAAATGTAAATGAAATGACAGGCTACAGGAAATACATACGATGAAAGGAAACAAAGCTCATATCACCACCCGTTAGAATCTTTTCATAGAAACTTCAAAACCTTCTGCATTTGTATTCAATTCAGATTAAGAAAATTTACATATAGAGTTTGATACAACCAAAAAGGTGCTCTTGCATTTCTGCCAACATTAACTAATTCAATCCTCGTATCACTTATACAGTTTGATAAAAAATAACAGAAACTGAAACGTTTCAGCTTCTGTAACAGTTTCGGATGTCATTTTCGGTATACGAAATGACTTACAATCATTAGCAAAAAAGAAACATTTCACCATGATAAATAGTCTCTCTGCCCGCCTGGTTGCTTTCACTACATCTGGCCTACTCTGCACTTCCGTTGGATCCTGTAAGATGGGTGACAGCTGGAGATTATCTGTTGGTTTCTGGGACGTGGCATTTTGTCTTTCCCAACTACACAAGCTCTTTCCATTGTGCATCCGAGGGGATTTTATAGTCCATCATTTCTTTAATCAAAATTTCCAAGTCGAAGCACATTGCGTAGGACATGATTGGCACGCTGACTTTCACCGTTTTGAATTTGTTCAGAATTTTGAAATCAGTAGCTAAATGTTCTACCAAGCTAGGACCTTTCAGACTTTCCTCCATATATTCAAACCTGGAATGGTCCATCCTGCATTGCATGAGAAGAGTGTTATAATATTTTTGCTTGTATAATGAGCCTTTTCCATCCCAGAATGAGGGGAGGCCTTTAGAAAACAATTGTTCAAAGGCGTCTTTAAACTCCTGTATGCTAAGGTCCATTTGCATAGCTTTATTCTGAACTGATCTGAGCAGGTTGTGTTTGGCAATGATTCTCCTGGCTGAAATGATTAAAGCGGTCATGTCCTTCGCACCAATGGTCTGAAAATCGGCAATTGGTATGGAATTTAATAAGTCGATGGCATTTTGAGGCCATTCCGAGGGCCTCTTCGCTAGCACTTCATTTACAACAGCGCATTTGTTCTGAGCTGTAGCAACCATGTTGTCTTTTTCATTGATAAAGTTCGAATAACTTCTGAATTTAGCAACCTCCATAGCAATCGGGTCCCATATCACATGTTTGGCTCCCTGCAGTAGTGTTTTACCCTTCAATCTGATTTTTATCTTGTTCACTCTTTCCTGCAGGTCTTGGTTCTCTCTATGGAGTTGAGCTAATTTTTCGTCCTTCACCTTCACCTCTTGTTTCAAATTTTCTAAATTTTCGTTTAGATTCTTGATCTCGCCTGTTTTCAAACTTATCTGGGTCATAGCCTGAACTAACCCCTCAACATTTGATCCACCCTCCGCATTAGCAAGTATGATAATCTCCATATTTGATGTTGTCGCCTGCATCTGTGACCAACTTTCTTTCTCCTTGTCCAATTGCAACACTTTAGCCTTGTAGTCTAGAGCCTCTTGTCTGAAGGTTTCCTTTTCCTACTCCAAAGTAGTTAACTCTGCTTTCTGTGGATGGTCTGTAGGTGACATCTTCAATCTTTTCTTCAAACTTTGGATCATTTTATCCTTTTCGTCTAGAGAGGCTTTCACCCCCTGTGGACCTTTAGACTCTAATCTTTTTACCTGCATCATCCAAGTTTTGCTGGACACCTTTTCTTGTTTCAGTTGTCCATCAAGTTTCAATACATGTGTTGTCAACCTTACAACCTTCAGAGCTAAGTTTAGGTAATCAACGTACAACATATCACTAACATTTCTATGGAATTTCACTTTGTTAGGAGCGTTGATGTTCTCATAGTGTACCTTGAACTCGGATACCTTATCATTATCGACCACTGCAATGTTGAATGTCTTATTCTCGACATCTCTGACTGAGAGTAGGTGAGATTTGCGCTGAGATGTCCCTTCTACTTCAGGCAAAAGCTCCTTTATCTCACTATTTACCATACTCCCTTTCACGACATACTGATGTAGCAAGTCTTCCTTAGATTGATAAACCGTCCCGGGAGTCTGGCCAAATACGTGCTTCCTGTTGTTGAAGACCTTCATGCTACCTTCATTTTGTGGTTTGTTTTCAGGATTGATATCTTCGATCTAGATATTGGTATCTACCATCTCCATGCACGTCTTTTCTTTATGTTCTTCTTCTTCCAAGTCAATAATTGGAGAAGGTGATGTGAATCTCATATTCTTGAGTGTGTCTTGTTGGCTACTAGCCCCTAGGGCTTCTAAACTACTTCTCTTATTGAAGATGCTCATTTTAGGAGCCTTGATAATCAATATGGATGAGGGTTTTTGTGCTGGGATTTGCTAGGAAGTAACCGTTGTCTGCTTTGCTTGATCATGTAGCGTGATGACCTCCATTTCTGTGTAGGTCTCTAGATTGGCCAATTTATCTAGTTCTTCAACGTGTTCGTGTTCATAAAGGCCATGTTTGCTTGCCAATCTCCTCTTTGATATAACCTGATGTGGATCATATCTTCTTCCTTGCAATTGTGTGAATCCAAACTCATTTAGTTTAGACTAAATTTGAGGCAAACAAGACTTGATCTTCACCACAAAAGGACCCACCACGAATGGGAAGTTCAGATTTGAAGCCTTGTGGGCTTTGAGGAAATGTTCAGTCTCTGAGATGATCCTTTGTCTTATATATTCCAAAGAAAATATCCTAGGAATCAAGAAAACTGGTAAAAGGTGAGGTCCTTCTTGGCATCTATATACCCAAATCACGGTGGACTGAGTGAAAAAAATCCAGTCTCCCATTGTATTCTCTGGACTCGGTTGCAACGAACTCTTCATCTCTTCCAGGACTCTTGGAAAATCTGAACTGAAAATGAGACTATATATTTTGGACATGATTTTGTTGATGAAGATGAGCATGGTGATCTTTTTACACTCGGTCGAAATAAACGCAGCTTCAGGAAGCTCGGTATTGTTAGATCCCAGAAACATTCTCAACAGATGAGAATAGTATTTGAAATGTCTTAACGAAATGAAATTAACCATTTGTTGATGTATATTATCTGCAATAAATTCATCGAAACTAACACGAACTGACTGCCCAAACAGGAAGAAAATTAACAGGATCCCTAGCATAACCTCTACCACAAACTTGTCATTGTCTAGACCTATAATTTGATTCAGTAGAGAACAAGCCCACCGAACTTCGACGATCATGACGCTTAGATTGGCAAGAAGGGATAGACTTTCTGAATGATGTTCTGGTTTGACTATGGTTTGCAGAAATAGGGTTTTTACGTCGGGCAAGCATTCTCTATAAATCATAATCATTCTCTGTTCCTCAAAGGGTTCTAACACTATAGGGGAGGTGTCAGGTATATTTAGGGCATGTCGGAGTGAGGGACCATCTACTTTACACAAGATTTTTGACCCTATGTAATGATCCCAAGCCATTATGCAAGGATCATCACTATTTTGGTGTCTTTTTAAACCTTTTTCTGAGTGAGGTATTTCGTCAAACACTTTTTTGATCTACCCTTTAGATGTGTTTATATGTGTGTATGCAGAAAATAACAGAAAGAGATAACCATGGAACATACCTCAACCATATGCAATAAGATAGACAA
>JASDQU010736864.1:252611-269939 GCA_032191745.1 Picea mariana
ATTGGTGAATGGGGTGAGAGGGAGGAGTATTCCTTCTAGTATTTTCTTGGTTCCTTAATGATAGGATTTGGTTATTACAAAGTAGGAGGTGAATTCTTGAGTAAAGGAGATACTTACTTGAGGTAATTAATTGAATTCATTAGGCTCCTAATTTAATTAGCATAACACTAAGATGAAGTGGAATATGACAATCACATGGAAGAGAATTATGGATAAGATATGGAACCATCATAAAATATAGGTCAACACCCCCTTGGACCCCCTTACCTTTCCCTTCTGGTGGACTCATAGCCCTTTATATGCTCTCCCATTAGTGTTTGGAGCTTTTATTAAATTCAAAATGATGATGTTAATATGTCTTTCAAAATCACTGTGGTAGTCTTCCTCAGGGTGTGTAACAAAAAATAGTATTTAAAATTCTAATTACAAAATATACATGATCAAGTTCAATACTTCCAATGGGTCAAATTGGGATATTATAGTCTAATTATATAAACAATCACACACACACACACACAGAGAAGTAGTTATAGATATAATGACAAGTAGTATTTATCATGTGTTTGATAACTCTCTGATTATAATAACATAATGTTCTTTATATATACTCATATACAAAGATGAGGTAATTATAAATGTTGTAACTATCTCTATCGACCGGTCAATCAACTTGACCACTTAGTTGAGTCTTTTCATATATACTTCTACTTGACTAAGGAACCTATAACAATTAAAATGAAAATTTATAGTTGATTTGTGATATGCATGCCAAGGCCACATTGGCATTCCAATTGTTCATCATTCTATCAATAGTGAGGAAAGTATCAAAGAGCTAAGAAAGTAAGTTTACCTTAGTAAAATAACATTCAAGTTATTAAAGTTGAGCTATTAAAACTATAAATATATAAATATCAAGCCAAATTTAAATCATACATCAAGACACACAAAGATAATATGAAACTACTTATCATTGAGAAAGGAATACCAATATTTACATATGCATTAAACTTAACCAACAAAGAGAAGAGAAGGAAAGTAAGAAGATGGGGAAGAGAAGATGGAAAAGAGGGAAGAGACAAGAAGGACCGAAGAAGAAGAATAATAGATGGAGAACAATAAGAGGAATATGAAGGAGGAAAAAAGGAGGAAGAGGAAGAAGAGGGGGAGGAAGAACAAAGAAAAAGAGGAGGTGGGGGAGGAAGAAGAAAAAAAAATGAAGAAGAGGAGGGGAAGAGAAAGAGGAAGAGGGGGAGAAGAATAAGAAGAGGAATGAGAGGAAAAAGAAGATGGAGGAGGAGGAGGAAGAATTTGAGGAAGAGGAAGGGAAAGAGGAAGAACTTGATGAAGAGGAAAAGCAATATTTATTTTTATTTTGTTATAATTGTTCTTCATATTTCTACATTTTTACATTTTAATCAATATCCATGACAAATTTGCTTCTAAAATGTCAAACTCTAGCCCCAAAAACCATAAATCTATAAGTAATCTCAAACCCTATCCATAAAACCCATAAATCCACTTCAACTTGTTCAATATTTAGAAGCATGAAGAAATTTTAAGGGAAAAAACTTCACAACATGAAAAATTGTTGATCCATATTCGCGATCAATATTTTCATATACTTACACTTCCTTGGACTTCTTCCTTTTTTCTTTTCTTTTCTTATAGGATCACCTTAGTTTTTTTTTGTCAATATCTTCTGATACTTAGTCTTTCTTTAATTATGTGGGAGTAGAGAAATTCCTAGACCCACATGTCCTTGGTCCGCAGAATCGCAATAGCGCTACCGACAAATTGCACCTTTTACTTCTGTGTCCCCCCAAAAAAACCTTTCAACATTGAACACACTTAACCATTTTTCTTGAAATCTGGATGCAGAACGACCGACTATCCAGTTTACCTTTTTCCTATGTCTGCAGACTCGTATACCCACCAACCCTCACTCCCACATTCTACAAAATTCACTCCTCATCCCCATGACCCTCAAAAAGACCATATCTCATACTTGGTCAATTTCCTTCCTTTAGGTGTGGGGCACTTTCATTTTCACATTTTCGTTTTTGTATGCTCCCAAACCTGCACATCTGTCGATCTGCACTCCTACATCCTATATAATGCACTTATCATTCCTTTTAATGCACCTCCATTCTTAACCACTTTTCATCTGCCACAACATCACATCACCACTTCCCATCACATTTATTTCCCCTTGCCACATCAGCTTCCACTTGTGAATACATAATGTCATTATTAAATTAGAGAATATCCTGTAAGTTTTGTAATAAATTTGAAAATCTTTCCATGCAGGTCGACAACTTGAAATAATAACTACAACGATTAAACTATCAGAGAAATATGTGGTAATTAAATAAGAACTAACATTCCAAGCTGTAAATATCAACAATAGCGCCACCTATTGCCAAAAATAAAAAGAAGAGAAAATAATGTCAAGAAAGAGAAAGGAATTGTATTGTGGGGATACACTAAACACACTTGGGCATGAATATCAAGATTTCCAATGGTTGATAACATACAACTACTACAAGTCTCTCCCTTTGCATGAGAAAAAGACGAACTTGATTTGGACTTCAGGCATAACCCTTGTTGGTTGTGTTCCAAAAGTAACATATTTCAGAGAGCTTGTTCAATGTTCTGTAGATAAATTTAACTCGGAGAAAAGAATAATCTAACTTCAAGGAAAACAACCCATTTCTTTAGCTCCTTTAGTAATTTCCATAATGTTATGAATTCCTACATCCGCTATACAGTTTAAAGGAAAAGAGGCTAATGAATTCCTTAAACATCATAAGGGAGGAGAAAATTTTCTTATCTATTATCTATCCAACTGGAGCAATAACCCTATTGTTTCCAAGATTGAGGTAAGATTCTTGAAATACCCATACTCGAAATTTTCCTGGTTATTTGCTCATATTATCGGTCTAGGATCTACACCATATGTACCAAGAAATATTATCTATGTCCTTCAATTTTATCTGTAGGAAAATGTCATCATATATTGGAGCCACATTATTTCTAGTGAAGTTTCATTTCAATTAAGTAATTTAAAAAAGACCCAAAATTTTTATATGACGTCCTAGCTCATTTTTTCCATAGCTTGTTGTCGTGTATTTGAGGACTTGTCAAGGGAAAGTAACATTGATTTTAAGATGGAATTAGTTTATGCCTGGTATTAAACCTTGTATAGAAACAAAGCTCAGTGTAACTTTTCCCTGGTTCACAATTATTTTGTTTTGAAGTTGAAAAAAATAGTTTTTTTCCTTAGTACATCGCGATTATCACTCGAAGCCACCACCTTTCTCATGGAGAGAGGATTTTCCGATACTATTAAGGATTTTAGTATTATTAGCTTATTTGGGTGTGAAGAAAAACCTTTCCTTCTCCGATTTTATGTAACAGACAAGCATTTTTTTGTTGAAGTGATCTAGGTGGATATTGGTGGCCACCCACCTGTTCCAAATTCCAACTGGATGATCTTGATAGTTTTCAATTCAATATGTTTCTCTGTAATGGGGACATGTCTTTGTAATTTTGGGTTTTGCATTTCCATGGCTGTCCTGAAACCCTACACAACGTCCAGGTGGATAGTGGTGGCCTCCCACCTATTCCAACTGGCTTATTTTGGAAGTTTTTGTGTCAGTATATCTTTGTGCACTTTCAGGGCTGTTTTGGGGCCCTAAACAATGTTTTATTGGATTTCCACAGTCAAACTGCAGACAAAGTCAAAGTTTGACAACATAATGCGTATTTCTCAAAAATACCTTTCCAATGGGATATAACATGCCTATAACAAAGATCATATGCAAAAGTTACAACCTCGGGAAGTTGATGTACTAAATTACCCCAGCAGGGCCCACATGAATTTTGGCACTTCATCTCCTAGGGTTAGGTTTTTGGATGTCTAGGGTTTTGGCATTCATGTTTATCATAAAAAGGCCTTTAGAGCCTCATTGTACTCATCTTCTTGCGAATGAGCGTAGTCATCACATATCTTCTTAAAGATCAAACTTCCACCATTCTAGCGAGTCTTGCACTCTGTATTTTACAGTCTCTGTACATTTCTTTCATTAATAGAAATCATGTATTGTTGTATTTCTCTATTTCTAGCAATTTATGTGTATTTCATTGTAATATCTCTGCTTTCATTTCATTCCAAAAATAATATAGATCAATGGTATCAGAGGTCTGAGTATAGCAAGTTGGGTCTCGAGCTTGTCTCTCTTGAGGAAAATCGCTCTTGCATGCCCAAGGAACCCTCTATGGCGGTAGAAAAGAAAAATAGCGGAGCAAAAGATTCTATAAACATTTTGCTTGAGAAATCTCTCACGCAATAGAGGGGCGAAATGATGGAGAATTTTTCCCACATCCTTCAACACTTGTTAATAGCAACATGCGCATCTTCATCAAGAAGCCACTTTGGAGGAACCTCTCCCTTCAAGGTACAAGTTAATTTTGACATTCCCGTATTTGAAGGTCAAATAGATGCGGATGCCTTAGAAAAATGGTTAAATATGCTAGAAGGTTATTTCTCCGTTCAAATTTTTTTCGATGGGGAAAAGATCACCTTCTCACTCCTCAAGGCTCTCCCCATGTCAAACATTGGTGGGAAACTTACTGGGAGCAAAGTTCCACAAAGGAATCTGGAATATATGGGGTCGAGCCCACTTGGGATTTTTTTGTGGATGTGGTTAAGGAAAAATATTACCCTGTTGATAACTATAAATACTAGTACATGAGATGGACCACACACCGACAAGAGAAGAGCCAGATTTCACAAATACTTTCCATACCTTGCGCACCAAGATGGGTATCAAAGACTCTGAGCGGCATCTGGTTTTGAAATATTGTGGGGCTCTGCATAGGTACATCCAAACCCAAAATGGATTTCCTAAACATCTCATCATTGGGAGATGCCTATCGATATGCTGTCAAAATCAAGCAGAACTTTGGGCACCAGAACAAATGGGAGTTTGGGTCTACAAATCCGTAACAACCAAAGCATGGTAAAGACGACCCTAACCAACAACCTCCCGAAAACCAATCCAAGACACATGAAAAGAAGGGTAAAGGAAAGACGAAGAATCGCACTGGGAACTAGTGTGACTTCCACAAAATCCCCTGGCACAACACCAATGAATGTCACTTGAAACAGTCATTGGTGGTTGAGGTCAAAGACAAGGAGCCAAACTTTGATTCAGAATCTGATCTAGAAAATACTGAAAATAGATAGATCATCAACACAAATCCCACTGCTACTGTCACGACCGCAACAATTCAACCAAAAGAACTAGTAGATCCTGAAGAGGGGGGGCACCTCTTTCATTCACAGATGTGGGTGAAGAAGACCTCGTTTCATTTCACTGTTGATAGTGACAGCTAGAAGAACATCATCTCAGCTGAGGTCATCAAACATTTGGGGTTGTCGATGACACCAGACCTGCTGCGATACAACATTGGGTGGATTCACCAGGGATGGGATCTCCATGTCAGCCAATAGTGTCACCTATCTTATGGCATCCAACCCTTCAAGGATGAGGTAGTGTGTGATGTTTCCCTTCTTGATGTCTGTGATGTTGTTTTGGGCCAACCATATATGTGGAAACAATATGTTTTTTATGAGTCTCGACCCCGTAGTGTCATTATTACTCTAGGGGGTTAGCTCTACAAGTTACTAGAGGTAGTTCTGACTATTGTTCCACCAAAATAGTGCCACAAGGAAATCTCTCATACTAAAAAATTCATCCTCTTCACAATATGTTCAAAGGATGCATAGAAGACCACTGCAACCACTGCAGCCTCAACACCTTTTATCCAACAGAAGATGATTGCAGAAGAGAAAGAAGATATTGTTTCTTCACTTATGATGGTGCCTACACAATGCCCCGTCAAGCCCAGAGACAACAGGTTGGTGGAACCGATTCATCCCCGCCAGCAACAAGTATGGGACATCCTTCCATAGACCAAGTAGTGCAACTTCTCCAACAAGGCACACAACTCACCAAGATTAAGATTCAGAAAATGCTTTCCCCTCTTCCCAAGGCACTCAACACAATGGGAACCATTTCTTCCTAATGGGGGAGAACTAATCCAGGTGGATATTGGTGGCCACCCACCTGTTCCAAATTCCAACTGGCTCATCTTGATAGTTTTCAGTTCAACATGTTTCTCTATAATGGGGGTCCATTTCTTTGTAATTGTGGATTCTCCACTTTTGGGTTGTCTTGAAACCATACACAGCATCCAAGTGGATAGTGGTGGCCACCCACCTATTCCAACTGGCTTATTTTGGAAGTTTTCATGTCAGTACATCTTTTTGTACTTCTGGGGCCGTTTTGGGGTCCTAAATAGTGTTTTCTTGGCTTTCCACAGTCAAACTATAGACATAGTTAGAGTTTTATTTCATAATGTGTATTTCTCGAAAATACCTTTCCAACGGGCTATCACACACCTAAAACGAAGATCATATACAAAAGTTACGACCCCAGGAAGTTGATGTACTAACTTACCCTAACGGAGCCCACATGACTTTTGGCGATTCATCTCCTAGGGTTAGGTTTTTGGATGTCTAGGGTTTTGGCATTCATGTTTATCATAAAAAGGCATCCAGAGTCTCATTGTACTCATCTTCTTGTGAATGAGTGTAGCTGTCACATATCTTATCATAGATAAAGCTGCCACCATTCTAGCGAGTCTTGCTCTCTGTATTTTACAGTCTTTGTACATTTCTTTCATTAATATAAATCATGTATTGTTTTATTTCTCTATTTCTAGAATTTTTTATGTGTATTTCATTGTAATATCTCTTCTTTCATTTTGTTCCGAAAATAATCCAGATCATGAATTTTGCTGGTAGTACAAGACTTGGGCTCATTTCTTCAATGAGAAGAGTAAAAAGCAATTCATTCCCCTACCTTGGAAAATTGGAGAAATCATGGTAAAACATATATCCATATGGATGAACTTGTAGGTCATTTTGACCATCTCGGCTTAAAATAAGCTGAACTTATTGAGGCTTTTGACCTGAATGATATGTTTATTCACATATGGCATCAATTGATTATTCTTCTTATTTCACCAAAATTGAGCAGTTTAAAAGAGGTGGAGATAATTTAGATCTCCGTGAGACTATGATCGACCAAGCTTCAAATGACATACAAGAATTGATCAGTACTAATGAATGATACCGCCATCAGGGCAGAGAAGTAGTAGTTAGAAATCCTAATTCACCAACTATTTCCCATAAAAGTACCCTATTAAGAATAAAGCATAGGAGAAGTGGTATCAAGATTAGAAAAACATCGATCGAAAGTTCAGAAAGTGATGGTAATAAGGACCCACCCAAAAAAAATATTGAAAAATCTCATACCATATATACTTATGCCAAGATAAAAAGGAATGCAAAGACAATGGGGTTAAGCGTACCTTAAACCCAATAAATCCCACGATCTATGGATGTGGATGAGATTGTCGAAGAACCTCGTTGGTTTGAGCAAAGACTACTAGAATCCCAAGAAATCGTTGAATCCCTAGTCACCCAGGAACTAGATATTTTTGAAGAGGAATATGTAACTTTGCACCACGCGACCTACAATCGAGTGTCCAAAAAATTGTTAATTGAAAAGGTTAATACAAAAAGTAAAAAGTTAACAGAGAAATGGAAATCAACAATTGATTTTGACGGGGTTGCACCATAAAAAATTGTGCAATCCTACGATGCAACTGGAGAATCCCTAAAACAATCTGTTAGTACTCTGAAAAAGGAAAATTTGGAATTAAAGCAAAGAATAAAAGAATTATAAGTAGCCTTATTTCTAGGAACTTTTTCCCCGAACCTTTGAGTACAATTCAACCAACACTCACTTTAGAAGATATCGCATAATGCAGTAAAAAATGTAAAGGTTCACCAAATTTATTGCAAGCAATAAGAAAATATGTTGGATATGGGATCCAAAAAAGGATAGATTTGATTCAATAAATTTAGTATCTTGCTCAGAGAGTCGCTAATTTTACAACAAGAATTACAAATTTTAAATAATATCTTCAAAAGGATGAGAAGAATGATGAAGTTTTCTACAAGCATGTTGTGGGTACATTCTCATCCAGAGTTTCAAGCTTAAGTGATACCCACATAAGCGAGAAAAACCTTCCTTCAAATGTCCAGATGAAGCAAATCAATGCATGTTGGTTGAAGAGAATTAAAAACTTGAGGGGAATGATAAGTGAATTAGATGCTTTGAAAAACAAAATAGGTGACTTATTCTTTAATCTTTTTGATCTCACGAAAGAACTTGATGGCCCAAGTATATTAATGGATACAATGCTTTCATCTAAAGAAACATTAATAGAACAACTTAATGTATTGAAAATTTTCAGGGAAAATGAGTTCATTGAGACAATAGAATTCTCTGAAGAGGAAATCGAAAGGTGGCTAGTAAGATACATCAACAAAGATGGTAAGGTAGATGACATGATGCACCAATCAAGCATGTACTTGAGAGACATGGATAATGAATTGTTTGAGATAAAGACAAGGCATGAGATCATGGTGGCCCCCATGAGGGAATATATTGAATATTGGTTAAGAAAATCCTTAATCAAAATAACCGATTCAGGACAACAAGAAATAGTTGCACCAATTATGCCACCTCAACCATAGAAAACACCTAAAAAAGAGGCACCGCCAAGCAAGTGAAAGAAAGAAGAAAAAACTTTCCATCACAATGAGTCAAGCAACAACCTTTTTTTATTTTCTTATCATTTTTCTTCTACAATCATTTTTTACATTGCCTTCCATTTCCCAGTAAGATGTGAAACCATGGATGTTTTTTTATTATTTTTTCTTTTGTCTTCTAGGTCTTTTCATTTTATGATCTGCAAGAGCCCCATCCCAACCCTCTTTGAAGGACACATGCAAATCTTTATTTTCAAAAAATTTACCTTGTAATTTAAAGACATATTTATTATTTTTAAGGTTCCCAGAGAACTACTTTGGGATATTACATTACTGCAATCTCAAAGAATTTGGTTTCAAGCTTGAGATTCCAATTGTGTATCTATCATAATCTTTTTGTCTAATGAAATAATCATTTAAAGTTCTCTGCCATATGCAAACTATACTTTCTTGTTCCTTTACTTGGATATTATGTTTTATCTTGATGAATATTGTGATGGAAATGTGATCATGTTTATCTTTATACTCTATTGGTTTATGAATTCTGTAATATATTGTAAATAATTTCCTTTTACAAGATACTTGGTCATATCTTAGGTAATCTTTGCATGTGAATATTTATTCTAATTAAGGTTGGTCCTTCTCAGGCATTGTTTATGTTTATGCATGCAATTTTAAAATATAGGAGTACCACCTCTTAAAAAACACAAGGGGATTTTATCTCTGTGAGGTTGACTTAAAGATCGTAAGATAGTATTTTAGATCAACAAAAAAATCGAGAAAATGAAGATATTTTTATCTCTGATCTAAAGGAGGGACCAAAATATTCTTTGTTGGACCCAATGAATTTGAAAGCATGTCCCCATAGTCTCTACACAATAATACAACACAAGAAAAAGTCTAAAAGAAGCCAAGAAAGTGACATTCAAGTCATTTTATTTTGGGAATGCAAGACAGAATGACACAAAGAAGTATAATTTTTCATTCTTTGCTAATTTTCATTTTTGTGTCCTTTCATAATTTTTATATGTTCTTGAAACATCTTTGTAATTTGCTTACAATGTCCTTTTAGTGTCCTTGTGACATCCTCCTAAAGGAACTCTAGCATGATGCTTTAAAGAAACACATAGATGCAAATTCAACATCAAGAGGACACTAAAAATATGCAAAAAGGATGCAGTAAAAATGCAATGGAAACATGAAACATGAGAGAGACAAAGAAAAGATGCTAGATGGACCATTATGCATCCTATTCTCTAATTTGTGCTTAAGAGGATGGCATAGCTAAGGTCATGAAAAGTACCTATTGTAGTAGTGACTTTGATGTACAAAACTAACTATAAAAGTCTCTTAAAATTTGAATCCAATAACATTATAAAACTATAGGTTCTTAACAAAATAAACCACTTCAATGACTATTCATATAGAAAGTAGTAGTTAGAAATAAATTGAATAAAATAACTACGCTACAAGGCTCAAAAGTAATCCAAAATTAACAAAATAATAGATTACAAAATGTGAAACTTACAACTAATCTACAAAGGAGAGAATTGACGCTTCACAAGAGAGTAGGGGCTCATTCACCCAAACACCCACAATGATGCAATGTGAGCAAATTCGAGATTTATTTATTCTCTATTCTATCTCAATTGAGGAAAAAATATTTGACTAAATATACACACAATAAATTCAAGAACATAGTTAATTTATCGTCCCTTTTGATTGAGAAAAAAAATGAATAATAAAATGGTGATAGATGACTCAATTTCTTTTATAAAATGATATCCTTACTAATTATGTTTGACAAAACGTTTACATACTAGCTTTATGATAATGCATTATAAAAAAAAAAATCCCAAAGAAAGAAATACATATCCAAGGAAAACCCATCAGGTACCTTTTCTCATTTCAAGGTACTTAGGCTAAAGCATATTTTGCAAAAGCTCAAGGCATTGTCAACACAGATTGCAAGGCCATTGCAATTATATATGCATTAAGAGTTCAACATGTCATTTGTAAGAATTGAACCTAGGTGGGGAGGATGACACTCATCCTCTCAACCATTCGACCTAGACTTAATTAACAATGCATAAGAAATATATCTAATTGGAACTACTCATTAATGTTCATTAATGTTGTGTCTCATCATTTGCTTGTTTGTGTTGGTACTTCAAATGGAATTTATTTTAACTTAATTTGTATCTTTACAAATAAAACAAGAGGGCACAATCTTCTTCCATGTTAAAAATAAATTATGTTAAGAGGTCACTGAAAAGATTACTTGGTATTTATTAACCATGTACGCATATCAATTATCACCTCCAAATCATATTGCCCATGGGAGATACATGGGCTGGTATTTATTCTTCCCATCATATATTTTACTTTTTAAATCCATTGTCCATAACGTTCTGCCAGAAACCACAATCTACACAAAAGACCAATATATGTGGTGTGGAGGACAACTCCAAGCCTATATGAATTAACAATTATAAAAACAATCTTGAGCATGCACAAATTAAGCTATGTTATATTATAACATACACATTAATAAATTAAACAAATATGTAGCATTAAAACTCATCCATTCATAATCAAAATATGGAATATACATGATAATACAACCATCAAGAATGCATAGATAGAGGAATCTTGAGCATGCACAAATTAAGCTATGTTATATTATAACATACACATTAATAAATTAAACAAATATGTAGCATTAAAACTCATCCATTCATAATCAAAATATGGAATATACATGATAATACAACCATCAAGAATGCATAGATAGAGGAATCCTATGCTACTCATTAGTTAGTTTTGGAAACCATGCTAAAAGATACTGCGATGCCTACCTATTATCTTTATGTGTATAATATTACCTTAACTAAAAGATACTGCGATGCCTACCTACCTAATATGTGTATATTATATTATAACATACACATTAATAAATTAAACAAATATGTAGCATTAAAACTCATCCATTCATATTCAAAATATGGAATATACATGATAATACAACCATCAAGAATGCATAGATAGAGGAATCCTATGCTACTCATTAGTTTTGGAAACCATGCTAAAAGATACTGCGATGCCTACCTATTATCTTTATGTGTATAATATGACCTTAACAACTTGGTAAGTCCCTTGGAATATGTGCATCAAAGTCTAATTAATGATGGCATAAAGGGTCAAGTGTTTAGGATATAATTCTATTATACTAGATGTGTGATTTCCCATGGAACAAGAAAAGGTAGTGTGTAAAGCTTAAGTAAGACACCTTTGAATGTTAAATTTGTTGGGTTGTTATATTATTTATAGTGAAATTTGAAGGTCGAGGTGGATTGACCAAGAAAAGTCGAAGTAGAAATGATCGATAGCAAGTCAAAGAGGCTGACCAACAAGAGGTCGACAGGAGGTCATGTGGCAACCGACTGAAAATTGAATGTAAGTCGATTAGTAGTCAACAGGTAATCTGACTTGGTAGTCAACTGTAATAGAATCTAGAGATTCACGAGATTTGTAGCTAATGATCTGCATGGGTCTATAATCTTTTTTGGGAACCTTTCTTTAGGGTTTTTCCCACTGTAAGGCCTATAAATAGGGCATGTTGTAATGTTCTAAAAGTTAATCTTTAGAAAAATTGTTTCAGAGGTTGTTGGTCATGTAGATGTAAGCCTAATAGGCTACAGGGTTGGTCTTGTGTAAAACAAAAAGGCATGATGTCAATTGTGTCTTAGGTGTAAACCAAGGTTAGGCATGTAACCTTTTATTCTGAATGAATAAGGCAACAAGTAAGCAAAATTCTCAAAGAATGTTGGTTTTACTGTTTGGGTTCCAGGGTAAAATCTATGTGTACTATGTGTTTTCTTTGTCATTTATTTTCTTGATTAAATCTTTCTTCCTCTCTTCTTCTAGGTTTAGTGTGGAAGTGTTTAATTTCCTTACATGTGGTATCATAGCTTCGTTTAACAACCTTGGATATGAGATAAACCCTAGGTTCAGTAAGAGTCGTAAGTTAGAAGCTTAAATATTGTGCTTAAAGAATGGCCAGTAGCTCAAGAATAGAGATTGAAAAATTCAATGGCCAAAATTTTGAGCTTTGGAAGATTAAAATTGAAGATCTCCTTGTAGATCGAGAACAATGGGAAACATTTTGTCCGGATATCATTCCAGTAGGCATGCCGAGGGAAGAATGGTAGAAACTTGAGAGAAGGGCAAGGAGTGTGATTCGACTATGTCTTTCATAGTCGATATTGTTGAATGTCTCAGGTGAAGATTCAAGCAAGAAACTGTGGGACAAGTTTGGAAGCTTGTACTAGTCAAAATCCCTCGTAAGAAAGTTGTTCCTTAGAAAGAAATTGTATATTCTAAGGATGAATGAGGATAGTTTGGTGACTGAGCATTTAAATGTGTTTAGTAACATAATAAGCCAGTTATCTTCTTTGGATATTAAAATCATTGAGGAGGAGAAATGTATTATCATATTATGTTATTTTCCATACTCTTGGGATAGCTTAGTTGTGGCTATAGGAAGTAATTCAGCCACATTAGTACTAGAAGATGTGGTTTCATCTCTACGGTTAGAAGAAATGAGAAAGAAGAACATGGAAGGATCAACCAAAGATGAATTAGTGGTGAGAGGTCGACTGGTTGACATAGATAAGGAACATTCTCCGATAGAAATTCTAAGTCGAAGGGTATATCTAAATCCCTTGTTCAGTTGACGAAAAGATGTTGGAAATGAAGTAAAGTTGGGCATTACAAAAGGGACTGCAAGTCGAAGGTAATGGAAGTCAATACAGGATCTGATGTAGTCGAAGGCAATGGAAGTCAGTACAAGATCGACTTAGCAGCATCCTATCATATGACACCACATAGAGAATGGTTCTGCAAATATGAATGATATGAGGGAGACATGTTCTTGGGGGATGACTTGACAACCAAAATTTTCAGATGGGGAAGAGTTTGACTGATGCTTCAAGATGGGATGTGTAGAACCCTTCCAAGCGTGCTATATATTCCAGGTTTGGCAAGAAACCTAATATCTTTGAGCAAAATGAGTGATGTAGGATTGCACACTCTATTTTATAAGAATATGTGCAATATGGTCAGAGATGTGATGGTCTTAATGAAATGAGTTTGTATTGGAACCCTATACAAGTTATTAGGGAATGTCAACTTGATTGGATGCAACATCATCGTTGTTCTTAAAGTTGACTCAACATCGACTCTACTAGACTTGACTTAGACTGAGTTGATTCAACCTGACTCAACAAGTCTTATTTAAATTGACCTAACCATGCTATGGCATGAGAGGATGGGACACATTAGAGAAAAAGGACTTTGAGCTATGCATAACAAAGGTATGGTCGAATATTTTCCTGGATGTAATTTAGAATTTGACTTTTGTGAACATTGTATATATGGAAAACAAAGTCAGGTGAGGTTCACATTTGGAGCGACAAGGGAAAAGGGGATTCTAGAACTGGTTCATAGTGATTTGTTTGCCCCTATTTCAATGCATTAACTTGGTGGATCCATGTATTATATCTCCTTCATAGATGATTTTTGAGGAAGATATGGATATATTTCCTGAGGAAGAAATCATAGGTTTTCAATAAATTCAAAGAGTTTAAGTCTCGTGTAGAAAACCAAATAGATAAAAATATTAAGGTTTTGAGAACTGACAATGGTGGTGAATTATGTGGAAATATATTTGATCAGTTTTGCAAGAAGTGTGGAATAGCACGCCAAAATACCACACCATAAAAATGACAACAAAATGAAGTTATTGAGAGAATGAACAGAACATTGATGGAAAAGGCAAGGAGCATTCTCAGTGGTGCTGGGATCACATAATAATTATGGGCAGAGGCAATCGACACGACT
Source organism: Picea mariana (assembly GCA_032191745.1). Taxonomy (NCBI): domain Eukaryota; kingdom Viridiplantae; phylum Streptophyta; class Pinopsida; order Pinales; family Pinaceae; genus Picea; species Picea mariana. The sequence goes on from JASDQU010736864.1 coordinate 267,202, forward strand.
CCACATGAGGTATGTTCTAGCTAGAATCCTTTGGTTTCACATCTCAAAGTATTTGGTTGTGAAGAATTTGTGCATGTTCCCAAGGAAAAGAGGAGAAAGTTGAACAATAAGGAAGTCAAGTGTATTTTCATTGGATACAAAGAAGGAATGAAAGGATATAAGCTCTAGGATCCTGCATCAAGGAAAAAAATTTACAGTCAAGATGTGGTCTTCATAGAATTCAGAAGGAAGTCCATGTCTAAAGAGATGGTTCAAACAAAGAACAATCCAAAAAAGGTGTGGTTTGAACTGAGGAACAAAGAACATGATTCAGATGAGTCGAATGAATCAGATGAAGAGGTGGAACAACCGACCCCAGTTGTAAGGAGGTTATAATGAATAAGAAAATTAGTCGAAAGGTATAGTCTTCCCAACTTTTGTTCCACATTTGTGTTAATTGCCACTGACGAAGAGCCCAAGTTGGTCAGGGAGGTAGTTGACTTGACAGAGGGTAGACTCAAGAAGCACGACATGGTTGAAGAGATGGAATCCTTGCATAAGAATGAGACATGGGATCTAGTTGAATTACCCAGTGGAAAAAATCCCATTGGTAGCAAGTGGGTATTCCAGAAGAAGATGAATGCCTCAATTCAAGTCGATAAATTCAAAGCTTGACTGGTAGTGAAAGGATATTCCCAAGTCAAAGGACTCAACTTCGATGAGATTTTTTTCGTTTTTGCAAAATTAACTTCCATTAGAGTAATAATGTCTCTAGATACAACATTTTATCTGGAAATAGAACATATGGATGTGAAGACAACGTTCCTACATGGGGACCTGGAAGAAGAAATCTACATGAAACAACCTGAAGGATTTGTAGTAAAGGGCAAGAAAGATTCGGTGTGCAAGTTGAAAAGATCCATTTACAGTTTAAAGCAATCACCAATGAAGTGGTACCAAAAGTTCGACACATACATCCTCATTTTGGGATTTGTGAGAAACAAAGTTGATCACTGCATATATTCCAGAAGAAGGTGGGAATTTCATATATGTATCATTTTATGCAATGACATGTTGCTAATTGGAAACAACATGAATGAAATAAAGGAAGTGAAGAAGCATTTATCCTCCAAGTTCGGTATGAATGATCTCAGAGTAGTGAACTTCATTCTGGGAATGGAGATAAAGAGAGATTGAGCAGCTAGAAAGCTCTTGTTGAACCAAAAGAATTATATTGAAAAAATTTTGAAATGTTTCAACATATAGGATTGCAAACCTATGAAGGTGTCAATTATTGTGGGACAAGGCTAACTACTAAACAATATCCAAAGACACAAGAAGAAATAGAGGAAATGACACGTGTTCCCTATGCAAGTGTTGTTGGTAGTCTAATGTATGCAATGTTATACACTCGACCAAACATTTCTCATGCAGTGGAAGTGTTGAGAAAATACATGTCGACACCTGGAAAGAAGCACTGGATAGTTGTCAAAAGAGTATTCAGGTATTTGTGTGGCACAAAAGATTATGCTATATGCCACTAAGGAAAACCTAGAGGTGACAATAAAGTAAATGTACATGGATTTGTCAACGTTGATTGGGATGGAGGTCTGGATCGACAAAGGTTGACCAATGGATATGTTTTCAAAATGTTCAGTGGAGAAATCAGCTGGATGAGAAAGCGACAGATAGTTGTATCCTTTTCAACAATAAAAGTTGAATACATGGCAGTTACTCATGGAAGCAAAGAAGCAGTATGGATGCAAAAATTATGTTCAAGAATTGGGTTTGAGTAGAGAGCTATGAAGATAAGTTGCACAGTCAAAGTGCAATATTTTTGGCAAAGAACCCAACTTACCATTCCAAGACTAAGCATATTGATGTACAATACCATTTCATGAGAGACATGGTAGAAAGAAACAAGGTGTTGCTGGAGAAAGTAGACATGTTGGAAAACATAGCAGACTTGTTGACCAAGTCTATGAGTGTTGTGAATTTCTCTTGGTGTAGAGAGGTAATGGGCATAGTTTCCTTAGGTCTATGAATAAAATTTCAGGTACCTCCCAGTTTTAGCAAAGAAGACAACAAGTGGGAGAATGTTGGGTTGTTATATTCTTTGCAGTAAAAGTCGAAGTTCGGGATGGATTGACCAGAAAAATTCGAAGTCGAAATGATTGACAACAAGTCGAAGAGGTCAACCAAAAAGAGGTCGATAGGGGGTCATGTGGAAACCGATTGAATATTGAATGTAGGTTGACTAGTAATCCAACTCGGTAGTCGACTATAACAAAATCCTGAGATTCGCAGGATTTGTAGTCAATGATATGCATGGAATTGTAACCATTTTTGGGCACCTTTCGATATGGTTTTTCCTACTGTAAATCCTATAAATAGGGCATGTTGTAATTCTATAAAATCCAATATTTAGATAAATTCATTTCAAACATAGTTACCAACTTAATAGGAACTGTGACCTCAAAACGAGAACTCTGGCCCAAAAAACCCATATTTTTGCATAAAAAAAATCAAAATCAACCACCAAATCAAAAAGTGGTGCTACCCGTAGCACCATTTTTTTAAACGAGGTCAAAATTACAACATTTTTCAAACATTGCCTTCAAAACTTAGACAGTAGCTCAGAAAAACCTTAAAATTAGCACCTAAAAACAAAAAAGATGTTTTTGATTTTTTCTTTTCTTTTCAAAACGTTAAATTTTGAGATCATTTGAAATCGTATTTTTATCACTTGGTACCATTAA
>JASDQU010736865.1:0-21548 GCA_032191745.1 Picea mariana
CGAGGGCGAGGATGCCCATGCCATTTCTACTTCTAGCAGTAGTGATGATTGATCATTGATCATGTTGATCAATGAGATAGTGACTTGTAGTTTTGACTCTTGCTAGTATGTGTTTTGTTGTTGTGGTCTATAGAGGATCGAGGCCATTTTGACTCTAGGGCCTCCTTGATTATGTATTTATGTTCCAATCTCTAGATATGTGTTGCACTTGGTGCCATTTTGATATATTCATGAGCATACTTTGGATATTTTGTCTCTAATTGTCTCTAATGCTTTGGAAACATGATTTAAAATCTTTCCGATCTCTAGATATGTATTGCACTTGGTGCCATTTTGATATATTCATGAGCATACTTTGGATATTTTGTCTCTAATTGTCTCTAATGCTTTGGAAACATGATTTAAAATCTTTCCGATCTCTAGATATGTATTGCACTTGGTGCCATTTTGATATATTCATGAGCATACTTTGGATATTTTGTCTCTAATTGTCTTTAATGCTTTGGAAACATGATTTAAAATCTTAAAAATATATTTTTTCGTTAAAATTTAAATATTTTATGTATTTTTTTAAAAAACCGGTTCGACCGGTTTATTACCGGTTCGGGTTGGACCCTCGACCGGTTCTGGTACCGGTTTCCGTTTTTAAAACATTGCACCGAAGTGAGCCTCTCTCCCCTAGGGTTTTGTTTCCGAGGCCCTGCCATAGCAACACTTCAAAACTCTTCCCTCTAGTCCTTAGCCGAACTCCTTCAACCTTTGCGTCCTCCATTAAATTGACTCCATTTTACCCTAAAGGCACTGATCTAAAGTCCTCAAGCGTTGAAGTGAATTTGATCACAACACTCTCAAAACCTTGAATTAAAATCCTAATTTCACTAACCCTAGCCTAGACTAACCTACTAACCCTAAGTGTTGACGTCATCCTTGACTATTATATCATTGATGCAACAACGTTTTGTCTTTTGAGCAATTGAATGGTGATCTAGGGCATTTATTAGATGATGTGTTGATTGGTTGCATTGAATGCCATATTGTCCTAATATTTATTGGTGAAGTGACATTACTTTCATAGCTGTATTGATAAACATTGACTTCATCAACATTTATGGCCATAATTGTTTATGTATATTTATCAGATAGTCTTATGAAGTACTAACCCATTGAAACAGCTTGCATATATCAGTTTCCTATTGCTTTGTTCCAGGCAGGTACACTTCATTGGGGGTTTACTTTAAATTGGCCTTTGGCTGGACTATCTGTTTGGGTGGTGACTTGTGAAGGGGGAAATCTTGTCTTTGTCTTACTAGCCTCTTGTCTCTTCAAAACCCTTGGTCACTGGGGACGTCTCCCCTGGGCCTAACCTCCCTAAAGAGAAAGAACAATCCCATTGTGGTGACATTGGGTGGGATTGGTTACTGTTACGCCAGTTTGGCCTTCTATCTTATAGCCTTTTCTCCTAGCTACAAACTGCGCGATAACAACAACAAATAAAGAATAGTTAGATGATTAAACAATATACAAAAGTACAACTACTTACAAAAAAATGAGATAAGCACTAGTTAGATCAATTACAATAGTGAAGCAAAGATGAGCTAACTCTTCAAGGTTTTTGTAGATAAGGAAAAGGAAATAGCTCAAGATGCATTCACCACCAACATTACTTGCAAACCAAGCTTGAAGTGCCCCAATGAAAGGTGTGCAACTTCAAGGAGGCAACTAGAAACACAGGTGTGCAACTTAAGAGATGAAAGATAAAACTTGAAAGAGAAGCCTCCACAGGCACTAGTGCGCAACTTAAGATAAATTACTCAATCACAACAATGCTCAATTAGAATACTTGAAAGATGATGCTTGAAGTAAAGGTTGCATAAAATAAAAGAGCATAAACCACTTAGATAAGATTAAGAAGTTAAGGCTTAGGTTATTGTGAATTGATTTTAGAATTAAAATTAGTTAAGTTGCACTCCTAGACTAGGTGACTACCCCAATACTCCTACTGCTTTGGCCAAAAGGACTGCTGGGTGCTCAAGAAGCAAGGCAAACAAGGCCTTACCCTAGCTCCACAGGTCAATCCGAAAAACTTGGGTGTTCAACAAGGGAGACATCTAGTGCCATGAGATCATCCCTGATCTAGCACCCCAAGTCACCTCCACAAGCCTCCTTTTTGGTGGCTAAAGTTGTATCAGTAATGGGTGATCTAATTAGGCTAAGTGAATTGATTCCCCTAGAGCCTAAATAGATTGATTAAACAATTAAAAATTACTTGTGTTGAAAGCTTGAGCAAAATGAAATAACAAGTGCTTAAATAAAATGTACAAAAAAAAAAAATGCCTCCAAGGGATTAAGCAAGATAAAGAGATGCTTCTAACTAGTTAGATATTCACATGAACTTGAAAAGAAAACTAGAAGCATGAAACATAAACCATCATGGAACTATCTAACAAGCTAAACTAGCCTTACGAAAGAGCATGGGTGGCAAAGCCAAGCCTCTTTCCTAGGTGTAGGCAAAAGAATGCAAGAAAATACTCAACTTGAAAAAGAACAAGTAAACCTAGCCACACAACCTTGTTTTTAGGACAAGTGGGACAACAAGAATGAAAGCTTAAAACAGAAATAAAATATAAATCCTAGCCTTATGATATAGCATGGGTGGAAAAGCCAAGCCTCTTTGCTAGGTGTAGGCACAAGAAATAAAAAATTGCAGAAATTTAAATAAACTTGAGAACTGCAAGCCCTGGAGACTCTCTTGGGGTTTGCTTACAATATGAGAAAGTAGAGGAAGAAGAGGGTATTCAATACCCTGGCTTAGGAGGTTACTCTTGGATGTTTTATGGCCTCAAATGGGTTGTATCTCCTCCTTATTGGTTCAGACCTGCAACAAATCAAGAAGCAAAACTTGCTAGAAAAGCTGCAAAAAATACCAAAATCTTGGGAAAAATTCCGTTAGAACAAACCAACAATTTTCTGTGTAAAAATCAGCAAGTATAATATGTTTAAATGCTCTATTCAAGTATGTTAGAATGCCAAAATAAGTATAGGAAAGAACATAAATAAAGAACAAAAAAATTTAGAGGTTGTAAGTGGGTGAAATGGATGAAACATTAATGCTCCCTTGCTAATTGCTAATAAAGAACCAACCAATAATCACACATCTTCCTCTATTCAACCAAACATTGGAGTTTGACAAGCCGTGTAAAATTTTGATACCTTGTTGCAAATGACCATCATGGTGGAAGGCCAACCAATGCTCATAATGATATGAAACTGATAAACTGAAGTTGCCTTCCATTCTCCCATTATCCCGTATTAAGTCATTTTTTGGTTGAGAGGTTGGAAATGAACATGTCAAAGGAACCATTGCACTGTTTTCATGAAGGTTGTCAAAGTGTTGATTTTTTTAATGACAACATCAGAAATATTTCATTCACACATTTCATCAAACACCTAGCAACCTAGAGATAACTGTCTTCTTAAATTTCAGAAATGCATACCCACATTCAGAAATTTCTATAAGCAGAAATACACATTGTTAAGCAAAATATGCAGTGGAAATACACAATGGATAACAACCCATAACTCACAAAAATTTAAGCAAATGCCAGGGAAAACCCCAATGTGGGGAAACCCAATGAGAGAGAGAAATATTATTATATTGCTTCAGGAAAGTTTAGAACAACATCAATAACACTTTTTCAGCCAAGAGAAATACCTCTTACAGCACAAAACTGTCCCACACAAATCTGTCTTGAAAACCATGCCACAGTTCATATAGCTGTACGGATTTGCTGAAATTTGGCACCTTGAAATTCATGCCACAACAGGCTGTTGTACCTTCTCTTCTGTACAGTCGTCCTCCTTTAGAAAATTCTTCAAGGATGCCTCAAAAACCGTGCCCAAGCTTGCCTCGATTTTCGTGTCTCAAGAATGTTGTTGTACGGCCTGTATGGATCTGTACAGTACGACCCGTCTCAGCAAATAACACTGCTGCAAATCAAAACAGAAAATGCCTCCTTGGGATTTGCACCCTAGCTTTCTTGGAAATTGTGCCCTTCTTGATGCTCACTTTCCTCTCTCAAGCAATCTCTCAACTCCTCTCGTCTTCTCCGATGTGTTTTTCTCACATCCCTAAGCATGTATATGTACTTTTCTCTTTTCCCAAGAAACCCTAACTTATATAACCAACTCAATCTAATGGCTATCATAAGTCTAATCTGAGGGCTCATATTTAATGCTCCTCATTAATTACAAAATAAGTAATAAATGCTCATTAAATACTTTTTGGTCCCACAACTTAAAAACACTTTAAGTTATAAAGTACATTCACTTTATAAAAGCACTTTATTTAAAAAGTCACTTTATAAATAAAACATGTCTAGGAATTATGACTTTATGTCCTCCCCATGACAAAACACAAAAACATGAATGAGGACATTCCTTGTTATATTTCAACACTCCCTCTTAACGAGGAATGTACTCGTTGCCATCTCCATTATCTGGTTCCATCACACTGTGCTCTGTAGGAGCTCCCTTTGAACCTAGGGCCATCCGCAACACCTGCACAGAACTCGAACTAGAAGATCTTCTCCTGGCAACCTCCCGGAACCCTGAGCTCACTTCATCTTGAGCATCGGTTCGATCAACTTGGCTGAGCCTTCTGCCAGTGCTCAGAAGAGACTTGCTCTCTTCTCTCGGAATGCAAGACTGATACCTTGGCGCCACCGTAGTCTCAGGAGCCTCCTCACGCTCCTCATCCGACGCTGAATCATACATCATAGGCTGTCCTCTCAACATATACAACCTATTCATCCAGTTGCCTATTAGCTGCAGCTCTACCAGATCCGCTCCCTCTCTGCAGATAAAGACATGGTTCCTCTTGAACAATACGCAATATCCTACATCCTGCAAGGCTGAGACTGAGAGCAAGTTAACACTCAACCCTGGAACAAAGAGAACTCCATCAATCTCCAAGAGTCCCCCAAACTCGAGTTGGAATCTAACATTCCCAACTCCACGTACAACTCTTGCATACCACCTTCATTTACCACCTGTCGGCCAGGACCAATCTCTGTGAAGTCTGGGAATACTCGTCAGATTCCCGTCATGTGGTTAGAGGCTCCGCTATCCACAACCCATCTGACATCACCTCTGAATCCTCTGCTGCCGACACTGGAAACTAGGGTAACCAAAGAAAATTCCCTATGGAACTTTGAAGCAAAGTCCTCTATGGTTGCTATAGCAGTTATCTCAGGCTCCTCTGACTTCTTCTTCTTCTTCTTCTTCCTCTCAGGACATTGAGAGGCAAGGTGCCCCAACTGGTTACAACAAAAGCATCTGACTTTACTCAAGTCCCTTGCGGAACTTCCTTTCTTCTTTCTCTTTGCCACAAGAGCAACATTCTCATCAGCTCTGTCTGTCTTCTGATCACTGCTCTGAGATCTTTCCCGGATCTCCTCCTGAGTGAAATCATCCCACAGTCTTCTCCAATCTGGTAGATGCTCACGACCCACCACGCACTTCACGAAGACTTCCCAATCTTTGGTGAATCCATTTAAGGCTATCCTCACCAACTCAGAATCTGAAATGACCTCTCGAACAACTGCCAACTCATCTTTAACTTGAGCCACCCGGGTAAGATAAGAAGAGACACTCTTCTCCTTACCCATCTTGGTATCATGCAACTTAGCCTTCAAGGCCATCTTCCAGTTCTCGTTCTTCGCCTCGAACAAGTTCTTAAGTGCATCCCACATTTCCTTGGTAGTCTTTTTCTCAGCCAAGTGTGGAATAAGGTGATCCTCCACCCCATTCAGAATAATCCTCTGAGCTTTAGCTTCCTTGACCTCATGCAAGTCCAAAGCAACAAGATCTGCTGCAGGAGCTGCTACAACAGAGCTGACATAGTTATAGATCTTGTTCTCTTTGAGAACAACTGACAAACGAACCTTCCACTGCAAGTAGTTGGAAATGCCATCCAACCGATCCTCATATCTAATGCTTGCAGCCATATTCCCTGTCACAACTCAAGGAAAACAATCACACCCTTTTGCCCAAATATCACACTGCCCACTGTTAGAGACAAAGCTCTGATACCATGTTGATTTTTTTAATGACAAAATCAGAAATATTTCATTCACACATTTCGTCAAACACTTAGCAACTTAGAGATAACTGTCTTCTTAAATTTCAGAAATGCATACCCACATTCAGAAATTTCTACAAGCAGAAATACACATTGTTAAGCAAAATATGCAACGGAAATGCACAATGGACAGCAACCCATAACTCAGAAATTTAGGCAAATGCCAGGGAAAACCCCAATGTGGGGAAACCCAACGAGAGAGAGAGATATTATTATATTGCTTCAGGAACGTTCAGAACAGCATCAATAACACTTTTTCAGCCAAAAGAAATACCTCTTACAACACAAAACTGTCCCACACAAATCTGTCTTGAAAACCGTGCCACAGTCCGTACAGCGATACGGATTTGCTGAAATTCGGCACCTTGAAATTCGTGCCACAACAGGCTGTTGTACCTTCTCTTCTGTACGGTCGTCCTCCTTCAGAAAATTCTTCAAAGATGCCTCGAAAACTGTGCCCAAGCTTGCCTCGATTTTCGTGTCTCAAGAATGCTATTGTACGGCCTGTACGGATCCATACAATACGGCCTGTCTCAGCAAATAACACTGCTACAAATCAAAACAGAAAATGCCTCCTTGGGATTTGTGCCCTAGCTCTCTTGGAAATCATGCCCTTCTTGATGCTCACTTTCCTCTCTCAAGCAATCTCTCAACTCCTCTCGTCTCCTCCGGTGTGTTTTTCTCACATCCCTAAGCATGTATATGTACTTTTCTCTTTTCCCAAGAAACCCTAACTTACATAACTAACTCAATCTAATGGCTATCATAAGTCTAATCTGAGGGCTCATATTTAATGCTCCTCATTAATTACAAAATAAGTAATAAATGCTCATTAAATACTTTTTGGGTCTCACAACTTAAAAACACTTTAAGTTATAAAGTACATTCACTTTATAAAAGCACTTTATTTAAAGAGTCACTTTATAAATAAAACATGTCTAGGAATTATGACTTTATGTCGTCCCCATGACAAAACACAAAAACATGAATGAGGACATTCCTTGTTATATTTCAACACAAAGTTCTCCCTTAAAGAGATTGGTTTCTTGGGAGGAGGGTGGGGACTTGAATTATCTAGATATTCAACAATTTCAAACTCAAATTCCTTTATCTCCTTAGGATCAGTTACTGGCTCATCTATGGACTCATTCGAAATTTCCCTATGAACTTCCCTATCTTGATCATTGTGAAGCTCAAGTTTTATAAGGTTCGGATATTCAATACAAGTCTTTTCATCTTCAAAGAAAGCCTCCATGATCTCTAATTCATCTTCATGGGAAAACTACATAGTCTCAATGATTTCTTCAAGTTCCTCAATGGGATCTGGTGAAGTATCTATCTTTATATCTGAATTGATTGTTCCAGGATTTGGAAGATTTTTCTTCTTCCATTTTTCCATAAAAGAATCAACCAATTCATGGTAAGCTTCATCTTGATCATCCCCAAATCTCTCTAAAAAGGCAAGCAACAAGTCCTGTATGTTCTTGAACTTATTATCATCCGAATCATGAAACCAATAGTAAGCATCTTCCTCACAAAGAGTCATGACAAACAATTCCATTAGAACATCCTCATAAATAGGTGGATCACACTATTCATCAATACACCGCCCAAAGGCCTGATATGAGCACTAGCGTCATCATAATTATGAAAGTCAGGCAAGTTTTCAATAACATCTTCAGATATATCATGAGGATAACCAACTAGTCCTGAAAAATCAAGAGGACTATAAAAACCACCCATTTCTAACTAGATCATTGAACAAAGGTCTAAAGAAAAGGACTGGGACCCAAGAATTACTAAGGATCCAACGAGAAGAAAAATTGGCTAACCTCATCCAAAAACGTTTTCAAGTTCAAGGATGAAGATAACAAGCCGTGAGTTCCTTCTTGAAGAATACTTTGTCAAATTATTTTGAAGTGGAGTCGTCAGATGACCAAGTTTATCTTCAAACAAACAAGAGCATCAAACAAAGCAAAAACAAGAAGTAAAACAAAATGTTGTTAGATTATTATGTACAACAAGAGATGGATATCAGAGATTGCTTCTTCTCCAAGACTTTCAAGTAGCCTACAAGGAGCAAGCGGATTTCTCCCTGAAGTATACTTCAAAGAATTTTCAGATGGAGTTGCCACTTGAAGAGTAAGCAAACAATGAAAAACCAACCCAAGTTAAAAAAAAAATTAGGGAGAAAATTTATTACTTTGTTTTAAAAGAATAAATTAAGTTAAGTCGTTAAGACCAAGGATAAAAGACTTATCCCCGGCAGTGGCACCAAAGATGTTATCGTCCTTATACACACTTGCAAACGTGGACTAAGTCTCAATCCACTTAGTGTGTCCTCAGAGGCACAATGCCTAATTTCAAGCCCAATGTCACCTCGACTTGAAATCTTTCCGTCTAGGCTTACTCCTAGGTAAGCCAAGTGGGGTAGACCCTAGTTACTATGTGAGTTATTAGATGAAATCTAGGACTTAATTTTAATTTGTTAAAGGTTAGGGGAAACTAGCCTATATGAGAAGAAAACAATGCAATGCAAACCTTCAATGCAAAACAAACCCTTCCCTAAGACGACTAAGACTAGTGCCTGAGGTTGGGCAATGGGGTCAATTAAGTTACAACAAGAGATCTAAACAAAGCAAAGAATAACTTTACAAATTAGATTAGATACAAAATAATTATAATTACAACAAATAAAGAATAATTAGATGATTAAACAATATAGAAAAGTACAACTACTTACAAAGAAACGAGATAAGCACTAGTTAGATCAATTACAATAGTGAAGCAAAGATGAGCTAACTCTTCAAGGTTTTTGCAGATAAGGAAAAAGAAATAGCTCAAGATGCATTCACCACCAACATTACTTGCAAACCAAGCTTGAAGTGCCCCAATGAAAGGTGCGCAACTTCAAAGAGGCAACTAGAAACACAAGAGCACAACTTAAGAGATGAATGATAAAACTTGAAAGAGAAGTCTCCACAGGCACTAGTGTGCAACTTAAGATAAATTACTCAATCACAACAATGCTCAATTAGAATACTTGAAAGATGATGCTTGAAGTAAAGGTTGCATAAAATAAAAGAGCATAAACCACTTAGATAAGATGAAGAAGTTAAGGCTTAGGTTATTGTGAATTGATTTTAGAATTAAAATTAGTTAAGTTGCACTCCTAGACTAGGTGACTACCCCAATACTCCTACTGCTTTGGCCAAAAGGACTACTGGGTGATCAAGAAGCAAGGCAAATAAGGCCTTATCCTAGCTCCACAGGTCAATCCAGAAAACTTGGGTGTTCAAGAAGGGGGACACCTAGTGCCGTGAGATCATCCCTGATCTAGCACCCCAAGTCACCTCCACAAGCCTCATTTTTGGTGGCTAAAGTTGTATCAGTAATGGGTGATCTAATTAGGGTAAGTGAATTGATTCCCCTAGAGCCTAAATAGATTGATTAAACAATTAAAAATTACTTGTGTTGAAAGCTTAAGCAAAATGAAATAACAAGTGCTTAAATAAAATGTACAAGAAAAAAAAAATGCCTCCAAGGTCTTAAGCAAGATAAATAGATGCTTCTAACTAGTTAGATATTCACATGAACTTGAAAACAAAACTAGAAGCATGAAACATAAACCATCATGGAACTATCTAACAAGCTAAGCTAGCCTTACGATATAGCATAGGTGGCAAAGCCAAGCCTCTTTGCTAGGTGTAGGCAAAAGAATGTGTTATCACATGCTAATTTGCATTAATTTTTCCAAAGCATCTTGTCCTTGTGCTATCTTTCCACTCAGATTTTAAAAACCTTTTCACCAACTCCATCAATCTCCCATCACCTAAATCCTTCACTCGACTGATCATCCAAAATAGTCATGTCCTCCATGAGTCAAAAAATTGGCAAATATCCCAAACCTATATCTAGCCTTAATGCTTATCTAAATCCCTTAGTTCCATCACTTCATTCATTTTTACCCCTTATTATCCTATTCCCGTTGAAAATTACAAATATTATTTTTATTAAGCTTAAGCACCTTTATTCTATCCACAAAGTCATGTGATAAAGCCTCATATGCCAAAAGTCCTTAGAAAATAGAAAAAGGGTTTATTATTATAAATATTTTTATATTATAATTTTTCTATTAATATTTGATCCAATATTCAATTTATGACATCACGTCAAATCATGGGCACGAATCTCAATTTATATTGTGGAAAAGTCAAAGGGTGGATGGAGGGCACACATACATATCGGGCGGAGAATTAGCGCGGAGTTTAATTATGTGAAGGCGGGCCGATATGTAAACTGGTGGTTTTTGGTCGAGGAGACGTGTCCTTACGTGGTGAATATCGAGGGTAAAAGTGGTGTCGAGTAAACCACTCCATCCCAAGCCCGAAATAATAAATGCAACCATTTATCATATGGTTTATGTGTGACACATTTTCCAAGACTGCATTTCAATAAAAATTATGGAATTTCCAATAAATGAAATTCTTCCTCACGGTGAAATTGTTTTACAGAGGTAAAATTCAAATTTTACAAATTAAAGAGATTAATGTTTATTTCCATGGAAAAGAATTAAATGGGAAGATGCACGTGAAAGGAAGACTTGGATAATTTTTTATCCAAAGATTTTACAGAAGTAAAAGAAGAAGATTAAAAGTATTTTACCAAAGATGGTAACCAAGACATGGTTTTCAAAATCATGGGAAACAAACCAATCAATGGTTTTCACAGTGAAATGGTAAATTGGAAAAAACAAGATACAGTAAATGTTTTTCATAGTGAAATGGTAAATTGGGCAAACAAGACATGGTTTTCAAAACCATGGGAAGCAAGCAATAAATGGTTTTAAAAAAACCACGGGCATGAATTAAATTATGGAAATTTAATTCTACAGGATAAAAAAAATATTTGAGAATTATTTTTATTCAAATATATTATTCTCAAATATTTAATGAGAATATGGGTAAATGGAATTAGATTTGAAAGAGTATAAGTGACATTTTAAAGAGAGTGTGGAAAAGAAAGGAGCTGAAGCGTCAGAGGAATCGACAGTTGGATCTTGAAATGTTTTTTTGAAAACTGTCATTTGTAATCATTGTACTCAGTTTGAGAAGCTAAAATGTTTCAGTTCAACTATTGTAATCAGTTTCTAACTAAATGAACTCGAATTGTATAAGTATTAGGAGTTCCCAATGTATTAAAGGTGGGCAGAAGTGCAAAGGCACAAATTCTGGTTGTTCTGAACTCCATTGTAATTTTCTGGAGCTGAATTGAATACATATGTAGAAGCTTTGAAGTCTTTATGAAAAGATTCTAATGGTGGTGATATGAGTTTTGTCTTCTCTCATTGTATGTATTTCTTGTGTTCTTTAATTCCATTTGCATTTTCTTCTATTTAAATTGGATAGTCAAAGGCCCATAATTCATCTTGTGATGCTCTTGGCTGAAGCAATTTAAACTGTGTATTTCTTCCTAACTAATTCAGAATTCATTTCATTAATGCTCTAATGCAGTTACTTGTTTTTCCCCTTTCCTCTTACACTATGCAAATTTCAATTTACAACTCAGATTCATTGTCTCATTTAGCCTTTATCCTCTGGAGAGTTCTACCGGCCAGTCATTGGTTTCATTCACTTTCAAAATTTCGACTCCATAGCCCTGAGTGTCCCTCCTCTTCTTGGCCAGCAAATTTATAAAAACCCATGTTGACCGCCTATTTAACTAGGGGGTCAACTCCATGTGCCATGAAGATATACATCATCAGATGCAAATATGTCGAAGACAGTTTGGTTCTATTGGGCAATTTATGCCTCCAGCACAATTTTTTGTAAACGGAAATTTTGCACCTTTGTGTGGGTTAATAATGTAATAGGTCTTCATGGATCATAGTTAGGTCAGGTACCTTGGGATGTTTTCATTGGGAGAGTTCTTTTAACTGAGGGTTTTTTATCCTCAAGTTATCAATTGGGCTTTTTAGCCTGGTTGATTTCCCTTGAGTTTTTCCCTCACACCTGCAATAATTCCTCCAAAGTGGTGAAGGGCATTCTAATGGTCTCATCCTCTGGTAGCTATTGTTTAGGAATGATGTAAATGACCATGCAAGACATCATAGAAAGTTTCACGGAATTTCGTCGAGTCGAGATAGGTTTTTTTTCAATTAATTAAATTTAATTAATTTTCCTAAGGTTGGGATTTTAATTATTTAATTAATTAATTGTTTTTGAGCAATTATTGTAAAAACTAGGCCTTTGGGTTTTTTATAGGGGTATTTGTGCTCAAATAAAATGGAAAGGCACCCCCTACACCCTTGGGCCAAGTTTCAGCTCAGTCTGACAAACTTAGCTAGGTGTTTGTCCACCCAGAGTCAAAGTCGGTCAAAACAACAATTTTTATTGCTAAGTCAAAAATGTAATTTTTGTAAAATTGAGTTAATGGGGTAATGTTAAGATGGAAAAGGGCAAGAGAAGTCATCCCTAACCTACCCAAACCACATCCTAACCATCACTCACCCCCTCACCCTTTCACTCCCTCTTTTCCTCACGCCCCCTAGGGGGATTTGCACCCCCCTTCACCATGAAACCTTAGGAAAGCAATTTAATTGCTTTGTAGGTCCCTCCCATGAGTAGTGCACCCCTCCTAGCCTACCACCTTGTTGCCGTCCTTCTACACACTTGCAAACATGAGCTAAATCCGGCTCACTTAGTGTGTCCTTAGAGGCACAATGCCTAGGTTCACAGCCCACGCTGTCACTTTGACCGAAACCTCTTCCGTCTAGGCTTACTCCTAGCGAAGCCAAAGGGGGTAGACCTTAGTTACTAGATGTGTTAAAGTTAAGTTCTAGGAGTTAGTTTTAATTATTTACAAGGTTTGGGGGATTCTAATCCTAAGATGCTAAGGCAACAATGCAAGGTGCAAGGGTTAGCATGTAAAACAAGCCTTCTCCCTAGGTCAACTAAGACTAGTGCCTAACGATTGGGCAAGGGGTCAACTATGTTCAAGGGTGGTTCTTTACAAAAGATTACAAATTACTTACAAAAATTACAAAATTATAAATCCAATTATAGAATATCATGTACAATCACTTATAAGATTTACAATTTAAAGAATGATAGATTTACAACAACAAGCTAACCAAGTTTAACTTCTATGTGTGCAGGATATCAAAAGACTAAAGCATCAACAAACCATCACATTTATGAGATCATCATCAACACATTCCAAAGATTTACAAGATTTAAGCACATTGTTATAAAGATTATTGAAGATGATCCACACTCTTAATTGTTAAACCCCCAAGTATTCTATTAAGTTTGGTCTAGGATTTAATTATTAGGATTTTCTTAAGATTTATCAAGTTTTAATTAGCTTTCACCAAAGCCTCCTCCTCCTATTGCCAAATAACTGTTGGATGCTCAAGATAGTATGGCAACCCTAGCAGAACCAGTCAGCCCAAAACAAGAGTACTTCCCGGAGAGGACACACACCTGGTGCGCCACAGGACAGTCCCCTACCACTACTCTCCGTTGTTTTACTCAAGCCCCATTTTAGATGGTGAAGATGGTGGTCTAAGGTACCCTAAATAGTCTATTAAGTGTATATAATGATTAGGTAGACTTTTAGGTGATTTTTAGAGTGTTTTGAAGATTTTAAGACACTTTAAAATTGCAGTTTAATGATATGGCCGAAACTCACTTTGGCCTTAAAGTTGTATTGTTTAAGCTTGTGAATTTAAAGGCATTAACACATATATGCTATGTGAACGCAAGTCAATAGATGCACAATTAGATAGCTTGCAAAAAGAATAACAAATGAGGGTAAGGCAACTTGCCAAGCAATAAATTAACCACACTTACACCATGTATGAGAGCATTAAGAATGAAAGCATTAAGTGTGTAAAGAAAGAGAGATGTGTTGCTTACTTAACCACTTAGAAACAAGTTACTTTAAGCATGTGGCCAATAACATCAATGATCTATGCAATGAAGAGATAAACCATCAAATTCTAGAGCACTTAAACATTTAAGATTTAAGATCTAAGCATGAGCATTAAGATAAGCACTTGGAAGAACTAAGCATGCATGAGATCTAACTTTAATTGATTAAGAGGCCCAATAGGCTTACTCTAGGTAGTTATTAGGTGTTTGATCTAGATCTAGAACATATGTATCAAAATACTAAGCATTTAGATCAATAACACATTGAAGATTAACCTAACCTATTTGGGGTATTCCTCTCCCAACTAGGTTGGTGATTAATTATCTTGTTTAGGTTAGATAACAAATGATGTAGATATAAGCAAGCAACAACAAATGCAAGCAAGAAGATAGAGGATGAACAAGAAAGCAAACTAACAACCAAGCTACCCACGTCCTACCTCAAAGAAGGCTCAAAAATGGAAAGAAAAGCAAGATCTAAGCCACGTCCTACCTACCCAAAAGCTCACAAGTGGGAGGAGGCCGTACCACTTCTCCTCCTACACTATGAGCCTCTAACAAGTAAGTAAAAGAAGGAAAAATGTACAAAATGCAAGAAAAAGAAAGGGTGGGTTGAGAGATAGCTACCAAACCTCTTGGACGGCCCTTTGGTGTTGTGTGGAAGTCCTTTGGGCAGCCAAGACTCCTCTCAACCAGATTTGATACCTGCAAAACCAGCAAGACGTCCCTTGCTAAGAAAGCTACACACAACCAAGAAAAGTGAAAGGAGACCCTTGCATTTGAGGGCAAAAGTTTCCCGCAAGAAAAAGTGATAAAATGTGTATAGAAATGACCTATCTAACTAAGCTATGCTAGCTGAAATGTATGAGACTGAACAACAATATAGATGAAGAGTAAAGTTGAGAAAGAGATGGACTTTGAGTATGAATCAAGGGATCTTTCGTAATCGAGGTGTTCCCAATGATGCCTTGAAACTAAACCTGCAAAAATCTTGAAAAGTGATAGCATACGATAGACAATATGTTGCATGCATTAACAAGATGACATTTCTATCCTATTAAGCATTCAAGATATATAGATCTACAAGCATGTGCATTACTAGATCTACCCAAATAACATTTTACCTTAGGATCAAAAGATGCAGTCACCAAACAAAATATTAGAACAAGATTACCTCATGTGTATGGCAAGAAAAAGCATGTGCATAACTCTTCCAATAATCCTCCAAAGTTTTCTCTTTATTACTCAAGAAAATAGATCTTGGAGAGTAATTACTCCAAAAACCTAAGAGCAAGAATGGAAAAATGGAATGATAGAGAGAGAGAGAGTGGAAAATCAAGTAGCATAACAATAGCTCAAGATATGGTCCGTAAGAGAGGGTGAGAGGGGTTCCTTTTATACTTGGAGAGGCAAACTCACCCCTATTGGATCTATGCCAAGGTAAGTGAAAGGCCACAAATAATTTTTTTAAAAATTATTTGGAATTTTCTAGAAGAGGGAGGGCGTAACTCCTCTTGGAGAGCGCACCACACGGGGGAGATGAAAGGTTAGGAGTGTTGGGATGAGGTAAAGGTGTGGGGGGAAGCTTCTAGAAGGGGACGTGAGGGCTAGAGGGAGTGAGAGCACATGAGAGGGGGGCCAAAGTAAGTCACAACATTATCCACCTAGGAAAAACGTCAATCCCCCTCGGGGGGCTTAATTTTTTGATGTGGAGGGGGTGTAAAGGGTTAGAACAAGTTGAAAAAGGTAGGGAGGGTCATGTTATGCTTAGGGAAGCTCTCTCTAACCATCGTTTCACCTTTTTACATCCTTAAACTCATTATTACAAATTTACAATTTTGCCATGTTTGGACTTTAGCAATTAAAATTGTTGTTTTAGACTGACTGACACTCCGGGTGGACTAAACCATGGCTAAAGCTGTCCGATTGAGCTGAAACTTGGTCCATGGATGTAGGGGGTGCTATTCCATTTCTTTTGAGCATAAATACCTCTATCAAAAGTCCAAGGATCCAGTTTTTACAATTATTGCTCAAAAATAATTAATTAATTAAATAATTAAACCTCCAAACTTAGGAAAATTTAATTAAAAATTAATTAATTAAAAAAACTGACCTAGACTCGATGGAATTCCGCGAAACTTTCTAAGATGTCTTGCATGATCATTTACAATGATTCCCTATAATAGTTACCAAAACATAAGCCCACTAGAACGTCGTTCACCACTTTGGATGACTTATGTAAGTGTGAGAGAAAAACTCAAGGGAAATCAATAAGGCTGAAAAGCCCAATTGATAGCATGAGGATAAAAAACCCTCGGTGAAAGGAACTCTCCCAGTGAACCAATCCCAAGGTAACTGACCTAGACATGACTCATGCAGACCTATTACATTATTAACTCACGCAGGGGTGCGGAAATTCCAGTTACAAAATAAAGTGCTGGGGCCAAACACTGCCCTGTAGGACCAAAAGTCTTCGATAACATGGCATCTGATGATGCATCTTTTCATGGCACATGAGTTGATCACCTGTGCTAAATGGGCAGTCAACACACCTCACCCGCACTTGGTCCCACGTTCCACTTCACCCATCCACACCCTCAATCCATGCCAAAACCCTCATGTGGTGCGCCCCTCTCCTTGGGATTCCACCTTATGGCTGAGTTGCAATACTTGGCATTCATCTAAGAGGGGTCGTTTTGCCTCCTTGAGATATAAAAGAGAGCCTCTACTCACTCATTTCTCACCAATCTTTGAGCTAGTGTTACTCTACTGAAATTTCACCCCACTTCTCTTGCTCTTGCCATCTTGCATTCCATCCCATTTTTCTCTTAAGAGTCTTGGAGCAACTTGTTGCTGCAACACTCTCCCATTGGATTAATAAAGCTTTGGAGGATTTTGAATCATCAAGAGTATTCTGGTTGCATTCTTTCATATGAGGTGATATAGTGGTGTTTGAGTTTATTATGTAGTGTTGAGTAAATCTTTAGTAAAGTAGTTTACTTGGGTAGATTAGCAAAGAGTATTCATGCTAGTTTATATATGTTGGATAGCTGGTTGTTTGAAGTATTTCAGATTGTTAGTTTATCTATACACATTATCTACTTCCATGCTTCACGATTTGTCTTGAGTGTTGCAGGTTTACCTCAAGGGAATGTTGGGAAAGCCTTAAGAATGAGTCTTCCCTCAAAGCCTTCTCAAACTCCTAGCTTTACTTAGTCCTATTTCTGCTCACATGCCATTTATATTCCAATTTGATAACCATCTTAGATAGGTCATATAATTTCAATTTCATTTGGAGATTTTCATGTGAAAAATTTCTGCGTAAAAAACATAAATTTTTCTTAACCTTTTTGTATTGTGCAGTATTTCCAGCAAGCATTTGCTTGCTGGTTTTTGCAGATTCTTACCAGAAACAAGGGGATATGCTGCCCAAATTCACTCTCACAGCATCCCCAAAGAGCCTCCACTAGTTGGGTAACGAATCTCTTCTTCTATCTATTCATTTCTAGCATTGTAGCAAGCCCCCAGGAAGTTCCCTAGAGGCTTGCATTCTCTTGTTGTATTTCAACGATTGTATTTTAATTTTGCAAGCTAGTTTATTGCCTACACCTTGGGAGAATGATTGGCTCAGCCAACCACCCAAAATCGTTGGGCTAGGACATAGATTTATTTCATCATTCTCTATTTCTTGCCCCACTTGTCATTAGGACAAGGTTGTGTGGCTAGTTTATTCTAATCATCATTGTTTAGTTTTTCTTTCCAACCCTCTTTGGCACAACATTGGTAGGTTTGCCTCCACCTTGTGCCATTGTGAGTGGTTTGCAATACATTTCAAGTTTTGATTACGTAAGTTGCCTACACCTTGGGAGAGACATCCCCATATCGTATGGCTAGGATGATAATATGTTGATGGTTTTATTTGCTTACATGTTTAAAATTTTCTAGAGATAGACATCACACACATACTCATCTTAGTTTAGGCCTTGAGGCATAGTTTCACTTACATGTTTTGAGTTTCACTACAATCTAAGTAATAGTACATCTAAATGCAATATACCTATGGCTAAGTAGTGATGTCTTAGATCAATCTATTTTGGGGCAAACATATCTCTCAAGCTTTCATTTTTTTATTTAAGTTTGCAAAGGTACTCATATGTGATGTCATTTTGTATTGGAGAGGCCCTTCAGCATTCAATATCGACTTTGATGTATAATTTTTTATTTGGCATCTACTACATATATATCAGTGATTTCTCCATATTTATGTGTCAATGTGTTTATCTGATGTTGTTGTTGCTTTATATGTTTAAAATTTTGAAAAAAATGAATACATTTTGTATTTTTTAATGTTTGTCGTGGTTTTCCGATTTTTTGCCGACTTTTGCTGAAACGATTTTTTCCGGACCCTCGCCGACTTTTTCAACAATGATCCTCACCATAGACTTTGGGTCCA
Organism: Picea mariana; assembly: GCA_032191745.1. Lineage (NCBI taxonomy): Eukaryota > Viridiplantae > Streptophyta > Pinopsida > Pinales > Pinaceae > Picea > Picea mariana. The sequence goes on from JASDQU010736865.1 coordinate 18,527, forward strand.
CTATCTCTCCGACGGTTGCAAGCTTGTCTCTGATCTAAGTGTATCGGCCAAGGTAAGAAGTAACCGACTCATTCTTGAGGATACGAATGCCCCTGAGTTGATCAAATAGAACCATCTTCTGGTTCTGGTTAGAGCTCTGGTAAATCTTGCATAAGGACGCCCACATCTCAAATGCATAGTCTTTCCTAGTCAAGTGGGGAATGATGTGATCCCTCACCGCATCACACATCATTCTCTTTGCCTTGTTGTTCCTCTTCCTGAACTCTGCTAACAAGACGAGAGAAGTAGCAGGAGGAACAACAACAAGAGCCTCAACTATATCCCATAGTTCGAGGTCCTCTAAGACAAAGACAATCTTGGCCTTCCAAACAGACCAGTTGCTAGCTTCGGCTAGCCTATCCTCCACATGCATCTAAGATGCTGACATGACTTCCCACTGCACTCACTTTGATGCTACAACTGCAAAGGAATGTTGCTTCACTCTTGTCAACAAAAGTGTGAAAAGAGGCAGTGGAACAACAACCTCACTCCTAGCAATATACGTGTGAAAAGAGGTCGTAAAAAATCAGCTTCACTCTTAGAAAGTAGGTGTGAAAAGAGGTTGATAAAAATGTCCAAAAACTGTCCTACAACTCTCCACAAAAATTCTGCCAACACGCTGCCACTAAACACTGTCAATGGCTGTCCACAAAATCTGCCCAAAAGATGTCTAGGACTGTCCTCAAAATGCTGTCCAAAACTCGACAAAAAATCAGCCACCAAGCTCTAATACCATGAAGATGTTTCCAGGTCCTAACAGGCTGCCATCTAGGTCTGTCTTTAACCTCAAGATGGCTCTAAGTTTCTGTTGTCACACACTTGTTTGCTGCTGTTTTATATCAGCAAACAGATCAGGAACTTCACTGCTGTTTTGTTACGGTTACATAAGCCTTTTAGGTGATCTAGCATGTAGTTTTAGTCACCGACAGATTAGCACATGCATACGATAAAATATGTAATACACCTCTAGATGTTTACAACTGAAATAAAGCTGTTCTAAACACTAGCATACATGAAAATGAACACAGGTATTTTTGGTCAACATGACCCTAGATAAAACCCACCAGGGGAAAACTAGTTTGGAATATAAGTGTATATATGTGGAGAATAGAAGGTGGAATATAACAAGTACATGAAACAAATGAACCTGATACAATAGTAGCTTGTCTCAAGCTGCAACACAAGTCCAAGAAGTGGAGATGCGCCCTCCTCACAAGTTGTCCAATCCACTGAAATGAAGTGTCCTTGCTCCTTGAAGCTCTGGTGGAGAAACCATTGCACACAAACAAGCAGTTGTGTGCTACCTCTCCACCAAATCTGACTTCAAAGCAAACTGACCACTGCAAGTCCTCCCTGCTATAGGTGCGCCCTCCTCCTCAAGTGTGCCCTCCTCCAAGCAAAAACAATCACCACAAATAAATGAGGGTCTAAGCCTCCATGGAACCTCCATGAAAGGAGGCGCCCAAGCTTCCCTCAACCATAGCCTCCATGCTCTCCTCAACGCTCTCTCTCAAACTCTCCAAGTGAACATAAGAGTGAATGAGTCTCTCTTTGCCCTATGCGCCCCTCTTGAACCTCCATAAGGAAACCTAAAAGATGACTGGATGAGATCATCCCATCTAATCTCTAATCAAAGGTTGAGATCATCCCACAATAATCTCACTCACAAACCCACTTTGGGTTAAGTTCCCTAAGTTCACTTTATGTCTCCTAATTCACCCACAAAGTGAATTAATAGTCATTTAGGCTAAAATGACCAAATTTCACTTTTGACTTAAATCTCTTAAGTCAAAGTGAAATTAGACATAAAGTACAAGACACATGGTACATAGTACTTCCCACTTGTGTTTAGAAGCTCACAAACACAAGGGGACCACTTCCCAAGGTACACAAATCTCAACATCCACTACACTATTTCCTTGGTCTCGAGATCATTCAGGATGCTTTAGGCATCAAGCTATCTCAAACAAAGTATGCCAGGGATCTCTTGGTTAGATTCCACATGGCCAACTGCAATTCGGTAGMCTTTGTCTGGGGTACATATTGAGGATGGCGAGGATACACTAGTGGTGGACAACACCTTGTATCGACAGCTTGTGGGGAGCCTTCTATATCTCACCCACACTCGGTCGGATCTCTCATATGTAGTAGGGGCAGTTTCCAGGTACATACAGGAGCCACATGAGCTACACTGGAAGGCTTCCAAGTGCATCCTCAAATATGTTCAAGGCACCACTAGTTATGGGATCCACTATGTAGCAGGTTGTGCATTAGATCTCATGGGCTTCACCGATTCTGATTGGGATGGAGATAGAACAGATCGCAAGTCTACTTCTGGGTACGTGCTTAATTTGGGTTCTAGTCCCATTTGTTAGTCGATAAAAAAAAGTCAGCTATTTCTCTATCGTCAGCAGAGGCCGAGTACAAAAGAGCACTCAACATCACTATTCAGGCATTTTGGCTTCAGAATTTGCTCACTGAGCTCGACATCTAGTTCCACCATTCGACTGTCATTTGGTGTGCAATCAGAGTACTCTCAAGTTTTGCAGAGACCCAGTGCAATGACAGTGGACCAAACACATCGAGATCCATATGCATTACATCAGAGAGATGGTACATGAAAGGATCATCGATTTGAAGCAGTGTTACAAAAAATGTTTCGGCGAAAAAATCGTCGGGGTCCAGAAAACATCGTTTCGTAAAAATCGGCAAAACATCGACAAAACATCGGCAATATATCAACAAACTTAAAAAAATACAAAAATATTCTTTTTTTTTTAATTTTTGAAACATTTAAAGCAACAATAACATCAAATAGACAGATTGCCACATGAATATGGAAAGAAAACTGATATATAAGATATATAAGATGTCTAGTGATACATCACACATAAAAAATGAATCATGTCCTGATTCTTGAGTCATCAAAAAATATAATAAATGTATCTCATGATTGTCATCATGACTCATGAGTCATCTACAA
>JASDQU010736865.1:38241-48787 GCA_032191745.1 Picea mariana
TACATTTTTACTGGGGTCGTGACAAAAGAGTTCAACAATCAATGCCACCAACAACGAGGTACATAAAGGGCTTGTTTCTCTTGATTAAATGTCAGTTCCATACCCTCATACATGATAGAATCCAGTGGAAACATTGCAATCTTGCCATTCTTGAAATCCTGAAAACTGTTAAGTCTGCTGAATTTTGAATGGGACCTAAAATTCTGCTTTCTCCATATGAAATCCAATGAGGTTGGAACCACTCTCAAACATCCTGAAACAATTAATGGTAATGTTAAAAATTTAAGTAAAAGGATGAAAATGAAAGATAACATTACCATTAATTACTAGGGTGGGTCAAATGGAGGGGGTGGGGACCTTTTTAAATAGCACTAGTAAGGCAAAATTACCCTTATCTGCACACCAAAACACATCATTCCCCCCCACCGCGCTTTTCTAAATTTTTTTAGACAACCGATATTTTGCCATCGACCCGCGAGTTTTTGGCGATTTTTCCCTAAAAAATCGTCGAAAAATCGGCCAATTTTTTCAACGATTATTTTGGAAAAAATCGCGATTTTGGCAATTTTTAGGCGATTTTCTCAACAGAGCTTAAATTTTGAAGTACTGTCCATCCGTCGAATAAACTACAAATATCTTCACCAAGACATTTATTGAGCATAAGTTCCACTTCCTACGCGATCGTTTTGGACTGAAGGACACAACTGCTTAGTAGTTGTCTTTCCTTCTTCATTTTTTGATGCATTGTTCTTTGACGAGGGGTTTTTCCCATGAGGTTTTCCCTATTGCTTCTTTTTTTTCAGTGTTTCATTCTTAGATGCAGTGTACAATGGGTACCTAACATGGCCTTGGTTGTTGAGACCCATTCATCATGTACACCCTAGTAGTGTTTGTTGAAATAATGTAACTGCAAAGTGTATTCTAATTATTATTGATATATTATTCATTGGATCAATCCCCATTGCGGATTGATCATGTCGGCTATTGTAAAGGACCAAATCCCCTTTTGCAAATTGGTCAAAATATAATTGTAATAGGCAGAAGAAGTCGACCTCAGAATATATTAAAGAGGCCCCAGAATATACTAAAGGTGGTTATAACCACCCAGAAGGAGAAGTCGGCCCTGCCAGTGAAGAGACACTTCCACACGTGCCAGAATTGTATAAATAAGGAGGCTAGTGCCTCACTTAGACACACACTCACTTGTTCATTTGAGAGACAAGTTTCGGAGCTGCAGTTGGAGAACAAAGAGAGAGAGAGAGAGGTGCATCCTTAGGAGAGGACTTTCTGTATTTGTTTGAGTTATCTCTTGGCATTGTATTGGCTATCTATAATAAGGAAGTTTTGTTGGGTTTTCTCCCCCATGAGGGTTTCCCGGGATAAATGATGTGTCTCTTGTGATTGTGTATTTCTCAGTGATCCTATCTTATGCTATTGTTATCTATTGAAATGCAAAGAACTCTAATAATAGCTTAAACATTAACATGGTATCAGAGCTAAGCTTAAGAGAGCATCTTTCACAAGAGAAAGTGAAAAACGTCACTGTTGTCGTACATGCAAATTAGGGCTTTTTGTTGGTGAGGTATTTCAACCCCAAAACCATCTAGAAAAGTGTGCCCTCCCTCAAGGATCATTTTGGCATTCTCAGTGCAACTTTTCAATGGCTAGATCTCCCGGAAAGTGAAACCCTAGTTTCACAAAGTACCAGAAGTACCAGAGGTACCAGAAAACCAGAAGCACTAGTCCAGAAATCCGTAGATCAAGTTTGGAGGGGTAAAAGTTAGATTTTCTCAGATCCAGACACACCAAACTACCCGCCTCAGCCAAGCACACCTCCTGGTAAGTTCAGAATTTGATTTTGAGCATTTTCATTTTTGGACATTTTCCTAGCTCCAGGTAAAAGATGTCTATAAGCACTAAGCTTGTTGACAAGCTGGAAGGTGTGGAAAACTTTTGTGCCTGGAAGTATAGGATTGGTCTCATTCTTGAAGAGAATGACCTAGCAAGATTCGTCAAAGAAGAAGTGTCGGGACCCGACAATGCTACAGAAAAAGCAAAGCATCAAAAGGACACAATAAGGGCCAAAGGAATCATTGCAGATTCAATCCAAGATCACTTGATCCCTTATGTGTTATCAAAGAAGACTCTGAAAGAAATGTTTGATGCCCTAAGCAGACTATATGAAGGAAAGAACATAAACCGAAAGATGAATCTAAGAACTCAACTCAAGAATACAAGGATGCAAAAAGGAGAATCAATCCAAGAATATTTCTCCAGAATATCCCAATTCAAAGAACAACTAGAAGCAATCGGAGATACTATAGACGAAGACAAACTTATAATGACGACCCTAAATGGTCTCACAAGACCTTGGGATGCATTCATCCAAATGATTTGTGCCAGAACAGAGAAACTAAAATTTGACGGTCTATGGGAAGAATGCATTCAAGAAGAAACAAGAGTAGCTAACCGAGAAGCGTTACTAGCAAGAGATGATGATCAAGCCCTAACTACTCACACTAAAGGAGGAAGGAAGAAGTCTTACTTCCAGAAAGAGACTTATAAAGAGTCTCAACCCCCAAACAAATTTAGTCATAAAGAATCTCATCCAAGGAGATTCCAAAAGAAAGGACAACGTAAGGAAAGAGATTACTCATCTGTACAATGCTACCATTGTGACAAGATGGGACACATTGCAAAATTTTGTCCAGCTAGACGAGAAGAATACAAGAGGAAAAATAAGAGGCACCATGCTCATGCAGTCGAAGACGAAGAGCCACCCACAAAGATAATAAGAGAACAGATTAAAGAATGTCTTAATCTCGACCCTCTCAAGATCGGTAACACCTGGAGGGGACACGTGGCTCATTGATAGTGGCGCCTCCAAGCACATGACAGATCAAAGAGATATTCTCTCTTGTATTTCAGAAAATAAGTTTTCTCAGAAAGTGACATTTGGAGATGATTACCAATATCCCATCAAGGGAGTGGGAGAATCAAACTACAAACTTAATTCAGGGAATTCAATGAAGATGAAGGATGTACTCTACGTACCAGGTTTGACAAAGAACCTACTCTCCATTTCATCTTTAGAAAAGAAAGGCTTCATAGTTTCCTTTATAGATGGAGAAGTTCTTATGTGAGCTAAAGGAGAAACCATAAATGAAGCAATCATCATTGGAAAAGAAGAAAATGGCTTGTATAAGCTAAAGGGTCACTCAGAAGTTGCCATGACCCACGCCATTGAGAATCCGCCATTGAGAATCCAAGTGAACTATGGCATAGAAGATTAGCTCACATCAACTACAAGGCGCTACCATAGATATGCAAAGCTGTCACAGGTCTACCAGAACTCAAAGTTGACCATGAAGGCGTGTGCAATGGATGTGCACAAGGGAAGAACATCAAGAACCCTTTTCGAAGAGAGACAGCAAAGCAGAAGGAGTCCTAGAACTCATTCATTCAGATGTGTGTGGCCCAATGCCATCATCCTCCATTAGTGGGTATGTATACTATGTATCATTTATTGATGATTATTCTCGTGAGACCTGGGTGTATTTTTTGAAATCTAAAGATGAAGTGTTCAACAAATTCAAAGAATTCAAAGCCTTGATAGAGAATCTTTCTGAAAGAAAGATCAAGATACTCAGGTCAGATAATGGAGGAGAATACACCTCAAAAGAGCTTGTGAACTTCTGCAAAGATGTTGGGATCAAGAGGGAACTCACTACTCCCTATAATCCTCAACAAAACGGTGTAGCTGAAAGAAAGAACAGAACGATAATGGAAGTTGTGAAGACCATGATCCATGATCAAGATCTTCCTATGTCCTGGGAAGAAGCAGCAATGACAACCTTATATGTGCAAAACCGATTGTCCCATAATGCACTTGGGTTCAAGACCCCGGAAGAGATGTTCACCGGAAAGAAACCAGAGGTAAGCCATCTCAAAATATTTGGTTGCCCAGTATTTATACATATTCTGAAAGAGAAGAGAAACAAGATGGAACCCTCAGGAAAGAAGGGAATATTTGTGGGATACTGTGAGGTCTCCAAGGCCTTCAGGATTTATATACCAGTTCACCATCACATTGAGATCAGCAGGGTTGTGACCTTCGATGAAGATGCAACGCACAAGAAATTGAGAAGATGCCAGCTTGAAGAAGTATATGAAGAGGAACCCGTAATCCCTAGAATTGCAGAATCAGTGAGGGAGGTTCCCAGAGCTACAGAACCAGTGAGGGAAGTCGTAACTTCCCCTGATGAGGAAATTATAGAAGATCATGACATAGTAGAATTTCAAGAACCTCCTCAGATGACGATCTCCCATAAAAGAAAGCCTGCTTGGGCAAGAGAGCTTATTCAAGATGGAGAGAAGTATGGTGTTCTCGAAGGAACCACGAGACAGGTAAAGAGACCTAAGCCATTCTCCAGTTATATGGATTTGATGTGTGATCTCCTAGAGAAAGAGCCTACTTGCTTTGAAGAAGCCATTCAGAAAAAGGAATGGGAAGATGCTATAATAGAAGAGTACCAATCCATAATAAAGAACAATGTATGGGAAATAGTTCCCAGACCAAAGAGTAAGGATGTGGTATCCTCCAAATGGTTTTTCAAAATAAAACATATTGTTGATGGAAGTATTGAGAAGTATAAAGCAAGATTTGTCGCTCGTGGATTTTCTCAAAAGGAAGGCATTGACTATGAAGAGACATTCGCTCCTGTAGCCAGATACACTTCGATCAGAACCATCATAGCCCTTGCAGCTAAGATGAAGTGGAATTTACACCAGATGGATGTAAAGACAGCTTTCCTAAATGGTGTCATCGAAGAAGAAGTGTATATAGAACAACCTCAAGGATTTGAAGTTGAAGATAGGAAGTCTCATGTCTGCAAGCTAAAGAAGGCTCTGTACAGATTGAAGCAAGATCCTAGAGCTTGGTATGGTCGGATAGACAGTTTCCTGACGAGCTTGGGCTCTACCAAGAGTAAAGCAGATTCTAACCTCTATTTCAAAGTTATGAACAATGAGCCAATGACATTATTGTTGTATGTGGATGACTTATTCTTCACTGGAGAAGAAAAGTTCATCACTGAATGTAAGAAGAGGCTCGCTTCAGAATTTGAGATGAAAGACCTTGGCCTAATGCATTATTTCTTAGGTCTTGAGGTATGGCAGAGTCCAGAGAGGATCTTCCTTAACCAAGGGAAGTATGTAGTCGAAATCCTGAATAGATTCGACATGTTAGAGTGCAAGTCCATGAATACACCCATGGAAATGAAGCTGAAGTTCTTGGTCGACACTTCATCAGAATTGATTGATGCCACGCTGTATAGATAGATTATTGGATCGTTGATGTACCTGACGAACACCAGACCAAATATTTTGTTTTTCCGTGAACACTTTGAGTCAGTTTCTGGTAGAACCCAGACATGTTCACCTAGTGGCTGCAAAACATGTGATGAGGTACCTTAAGGGTACATTGAATTGTGGTCTCAGTTATGATGGAGATCATGATTTCACATTGAGTGGGTACACTGATTCAGATTGGGCTGGAAGTGTTTCTGACAGGAAGAGCACTTCAGGATGTTGTTTCAGTTTGGGATCAACCATGATCTCATGGCAGAGTAGGAAGCAATCCAGAATTGCTCTCAGCACAACGGAAGCAGAATACATTGCTGCGTGTTCTGCTAGTTGCGAAGCTATATGGCTTTGAAAGTTGTTGACCGGCCTATTTGACCTAGAGATGAAAGAAACCACGATCCTATGTGACAACCAGAGCTGCATAAAGAAGACAGAGAATCCTGTATTCCATGATAAGTCAAAGCACATAGAGATCCGATATCATTACATCCGTGACATGGTGCAGAGAGGAGCCATAAAGCTCCAGTACGTTAGCACGGATGAACAGGTTGCTGATGTGTTGACCAAGCCTCTATCTCGTGTAAAGTTTGAGCACTTTCGAGATAAGCTCGGTATAGTCCGAAAGGACCTTCCTCAAAAGGGGGAGTAGTATTGTGATGAGATATACCTAGTACTATGCTTCCAGCTTAACCGTTGTGATGTAAAGCTAGTCTAGTTGTTGTGATGAGATGTGACTAGTATTGTGCTTCCAGCTTGATAGCTGTGACATAAAGCCAGTCTAGTATCTTGCTTCCAGCTTGATTGTTGTGACGTAAAGCAAGACGATGAGATGAGGCTAGTACTGTGCTTCCAGCTTGATAGTTGTGACGTAAAGCTAGTCTAGTATCTTGCTTCCAGCTTGATTGTTGTGACGTAAAGCAAGACGATGAGATGAGGCTAGCACTGTGCTTCCAACTTGATAGTTGTGACGTAAAGCCAATCTAGTATCTTGCTTCCAGCTTGATTGCTGTGACGTAAAGCAAGACGATGAGATGAGGCTAGTACTGTGCTTCCAGCTTGATAGTTGTGACGTAAAGCTAGTCTAGTATCTTGCTTCCAGCTTGATTGCTATGATGTAAAGCAAGATGAGTATCTTGCTTCTAGCTTGATTGTTGTGACGTAAAGCAAGACAAGTATTTTGCTTCCAGCTTGAGAGCTGTGACATAAAGCCAGTCCAGTATTATGATGATGAGCCAGCCTCGTGCTGTGATGATGATGTATTAGTTTTATAACTAATCCATATTGATGCAAATGATGATTGCATTCCTTTGAGAATGACGATGCTGCCGATGAGAAAACTTCTGATGATTTATAGATACGCCAGTCAGTGTTCCAAGATGATATTGATGATGCTGTCCTCCTGATGTTGTTGATGATGTAGTCCTCTCTCTCGCCTGATGTTGTTATAGAATACCCTTCTTGTTAAGGGGGAGTGTTGAAATAATGTAATTGCAAAGTGTATTCTAATTACTATTGATATATTATTCATTGGATCAATCCCCATTGCGGATTGATCACGTCAGCTATTGTAAAGGACCAAATCCCCTTTTGCGGATTGGTCAAAATATAATTGTAATAGGCAGAAGAAGAAGTCGGCCCCAAAATATATTAAAGAGGCCCCAAAATATACTAAAGGTGGTTAAAACCACCTAGAAGGAGAAATCAGCCCTGCCAATGAAGAGACACTTCCACACGTGCCAGAATTGTATAAATAAGGAGGCTAGCGCCTCACTTAGACACACACTCACTTGTTCATTTGAGAGACAAGTTTCAGAACTGCAATTGGAGAAGAGAGAGAGAGAGAGAGAGGCGCATCCTTGGGAGAGGACTTTCTATATTTGTTTGAGTTATCTCTTGGCATTGTATTGGCTATCTATAATAAGGAAGTTTTGTTGGGTTTTCTCCCCCATGAGGGTTTCCCAGGATAAATGATGTGTCTCTTGTGATTGTGTATTTCTCAGTGATCCTATCTTATGCTATTGTTATCTATTGAAATGCAAAGAACTCTAATAATAGCTTAAACATTAACAGTGTTCAGGGGGGGTGTTGGAGATATTACACACTCACTTAGGTAATTCTTTTCCTAAGGTTGATAGTCCAATGTTGAGGGCACTTCCATAGATGAGAATATTCTCTCTTGAGAATATTCCCCTGCAAAATAGGGCACTTTCCCTCTTCAGTTCAAAGTTAGTTACAACTCAATTAGACTAGTGGAGGTCACTCACGCATGGAAACCTCGATTTTATCACCAGTAGTTGCATGTTCACCTCGGTTTCCTCACTAGGAGTGCACATATCTCATGCATGTGTCCAAGAGGGAGCATATCTTGTGATTGCATGTGTTTTTCTCACTTCCACGCATGTGACTCAGTAAACTGATGATTGCATGGACCGGTTAACTAAGACTAGGTGGCAGATTACTTCAGTTTTTGTTAGTGAGTGTCTAGATCTCTCTAGATCACTACTATGGTGCATTCACTTAGCCATGTAGAGTATATCATGTGTATTTTACCATTTTACTCAATAGTAATTACAATTCATTCTTTTTCTCGCCTCTCTTCTCTCTCTCGCTAGTTTGTGTGACTTTTCTACTAGCTAGGTTCACTGTGAAAACTTCACATCTTTCACCTCCATAAAATTCATAAATCATATTTATAATAGGTCCATGCAGTCCTCATTTATCATCAAACTTCCTTGAACCTAGTGAAGATAGGGAAGCCCCCCTTATGTTGCAAGAAAGTTGACCAAAAGTGAGGGAAGAGGATGCTAAGGTGACAGTGATAACTCTTCTGAGTTTAACTTGGTGAGGACTTTGCACCTAGGGTGTGATTTTAGGTAGTAACAGTAACAAATACGAAAGAAGGAAATAAACAAATAATTACAAAGGCCAAAACTCCTACAATTATATTGTGGACTGGGAAATACCTTTTCGTGACATTCCCTTTGTCTCTTTCTATGAAGTTCACGAATTCTTTCCATCTCTAACTGCAAAGGAACAATCAAAGAGGATATTAATATTATAAAGGATTAAAAAATAGAATATAATTGTATACAACCAACATAGTGTTTTTCCTATTTTCTATGCACATTCATACTTTGCTAAAGAGTATATGCTCATTGCAATCTTAATTGCAGCGAAAATGTCATTATGACAAATTGGTTTCGTTTCTTGCAGCATGGCATTGCATTCTTTTTTCTGTAATCTTTCTATTAAGTACAAACAAAGCCATATGTCATGGAATAAACAAATTAACATATCTAGACATAAAAAAGAATTGATTCAAATTCCTTTAGTTGCAAAATGAAAAATAGAGGAATAAATGATATGTACATGTTGATCTAATTGTAACATTCTAAGGTTTAGTCGGAATGCAACATTAGATGTTAGTTGTCCAAACTCTTATTGACCTACAATGTTAGTGATTATGTGTAACATGTCCATTAACATCTTTCCATTAAAATTTAGTAAGAGACTAGCCAATAGATGCAATGTCCTATTTCATGTACCTTTCAATAGAAAACATATCTCTAATACCATTTTTGGAAAATAAAGAGAGAAAGCCTTGATTACTAATTGTCTATTCTCCTATGACCATGCAATAGTAATATGATACAAATCAAATCAAGAGATATAATACAAGAGATAAAATATTCAAGCTTTATTGTGGTAAAACCCCTACAATGTGTAGGACAAACATTGTCAATGATCAATTTATTGACCACCAAATCATAATAAAAATTAAAATGAAGCCTCCAAGACCCCTCAAACATGAAGTTATACAAAGATCCACCACCCACAAGGATCTACAAAACCACCTTGGATAGGGCTCTACATTGAGCCACCTTGACGGGTGATCTAAACCAATGTTGAGAAAATCGCCTAAAAATCGCCAATTTCACGAGAAATCACCAATTTTTCTTGAAAACGATTTTTTCAAAAAAAATCGCTGAAAAAATCGGCCGATTTTTTGGCGATTTTTAAGGGAAAAATCGAGAAAAAATCGTGGGTCGATGGGAAAAAATTCAGCTGTCTAAAAAAATTTAGAAACCTGCAGGTTTAAGGAGTCCGTGAGGGGGTTTTTGTGTTTTATTTGTGCATTTAGCCAAGGAGGAGAGCCAAACCATTCAACCAGCCAAGGAGGAGTTTGCCATTGGGATTTTGTGGATTCAAGGGTCAGATTTGTGGATTTGGCATTGGAATTTTTAGTCCATTTCACAGTTTTTGCATTTGGAGGTAAGTAAAAAAATTTGCTCATTATTTCTCATTTTTTCACCATAGATTTTCATAGGTTTTCAGTGGCAATGAGTTTTACATCTTCAAAATAGATTTTTCATGGATCAAAAACCATTTTTTTCCATTGTTATGTGATTTTCTTTCTTTCCATGTATGCCCAAAAACGTTTTTGGGATTTTCTTGCCCTAGGTCTATGTAAATTAGTGTAAAAATTTTTGTGTCTATTTCGGGTTCAAAACCAAGTTTGAATACTAGATACATAATTGATTTATCTCTGATTTTTAAATTTTCATTTTTTCATCAATAACACATGCTAAAAATCGATTTTGTTTTGCCCTAGGTTCATATTTTTCCATATTAAAGATGCCAAAGCCATTGGATCCATTTTGGGAGTATGGTGAGCCTGATCCTCCAGGGAATCGACAACATCTCAGATGCAAGATATGTGGGAAATCAATGTTCGATGGGGTATACCAGCTAAAATACCACCTTGCGAATATTCCAGGGAATGAGGTGGGGATTTGTACCGAGTCAAGCGAAGAACTTGTTGTGAAGGCCACAAAAGCAATTGAAGAGTATTCAACAAACAAAAAGTACACAGAAGCCAAGAAAAAAGAAATGGCTTCAAGATCCAGGTCAAGGGGAAACACACACACTCTTGGGGCAATGGGAGTGGAGTCTAGTGAGATCCACTCCTCACAGTCTGTAATGCCTACAACAACATCATCATATTTTATGCCAAGAACCACACCCGGTGCACAACCGTCTATCAAGTCCATGTTGAAAAAAAAAGAGAAAGAAGAAGCGGACAAACTTGTAGGTAGATGCCTTCTATGGAGTGATATTCCATTCAATTTTGCCAGGAACCCATTCTATGTGCCCATGTTTGAGGCTGCTAGTATTGTTGGTC
>JASDQU010736865.1:49534-60141 GCA_032191745.1 Picea mariana
AGATGGTTAGAAGGTAACCCCTTGAGGTAAAGTGAAGTGATGAGTGTACTATAAGTCAAAGTGGATACAAAATAAATTATTTAAATAATAAATTTAATGGATAAATTACTAATTGGACAAGTGGTTAGAAGTTGGTTAACCCTAAAATAAGGAAAGTGGGTTAAGATGGTTAAAAAGTAACCCCTTGAGGAAGCTACATGAAAGTATAAAAAATAGGAAAATCTCTCTAATTTTATATAACACTTGAGAATATTGAATATCTACAGGTTACTAAGGTAACCAAAGAATGTCTAAGCTGAATTTCAAAGAGAAGGTGAACTAAAGAAGGCTGGAATTCAAGGGAGGATAATTTTTTTTTGATGATGCTTTCTAAGGTATGTTATTTTCAGGTCATCTCACCATTTTCGCAAAAAACAAATTATAGAATGATTCAGAATGTGAAATTGATCGACCATTGCGAAAACATATCAAAGTAGATTTGGTACGAATTTCATCTTGTGGGTCGTTGTATTTTTGGAGTTACACTTCGTGGAAAATAGGGTTTGTGGCTAGTCCTGAAACTAGTCTAAAACAGGTGTTTCGGGTAAAAAAGTCACAACTTATTCATAACATATCCAAATTAAGTAATACCAAATTTGTTGGTTATAGTAAAGTCTATAGTATTCTGTGCAAAATTTTTAGATCCATACAACAAATATTTCATGTGGGGCACGCTCTACAAGTTCACTCTCTAGAATAAGCCAAAATTCAACAAGGTATGCCATTTTTGCTATAACTCCTTTTCTGAGAGGTTCTAAGTGGTGACACCTAGAGGAATTGCATAAAACACACTGAAGAACATTGTGTACTATTTTCAGATCTTTATTCATTACAGGTACATATTTATTATTATTTCAAGTTAGGGTTGTTGAGTAATCCAAAACTAGTCATGTGAGACTAAAGAAAAATTTGATGAAAATGCTAGTATCTTGTTGTGAAATTTAAGGAAGGTTTGCGTGTATGTGATCATATACACCAGGTCTATTACAGAGTTACAAATCATATTTGGATGATTAAATTGATGAGGGCTTTTGGTTGAGGTACATGTTGGGTACATGGTTGAGACAAGTAGTTGATGAGTTGGCACATACATAAGGTGTATAGTTGACGATGTTGGTACATATTGATGAGTCATAGTTGACGAGTAGTTGATACATGCTTGGTACATACTTTGTACATGGTTGGAGGCACTTGTTAGTAGTATTGTTGACACATGGTTTATGGATGAGGTAGAATACTTGTATTGGTGTATTATTAGAAGCACATATTGATCTTGGTGATGATTATGAGTTGTTGTGTTATGCTTGGTTGATGCACATCTTTGAGATTTTTCTTGGTGATTGATCTTGGTGAGTAGATATGATTTGGTTGATAAGATTGATGAGATAGGTTGTTGCGATAGGTTGTTTGGACAATTTTTTGTGACAGGTTATTTGTACAGGTTCGGTGCATGGTTGATGCACTTGTTCATGGTACATGTTTGGTACAGGTTGGTGCATGGTTGATGCACTTTTGTATGGTACAGGTTGATTACAGGTTGAGGTACAGGTTGGTGCATGGTTGATGCACTTGTTTTTGGTACAGGTTGATTACATTTTGAGGTACAGGTTGGTGCATGGTTGATGCACTTGTTTATGGTACAGGTTGATTACAGGTTGATTGGTACAAGTTTACAACAGTATATCTCATAGTGATAGTGTGACAATGGTTCCATCATTCTACTTATATTTCAGGGCGGTTGGACGGGGAAAGGACAGGTGGTTGTATCCACCTTCCAGTTGTAGCCGGAGAACATAGGAGGTTGTAGCCTCCTTCTGGTTGTAGCCAGAGAATTGGGGAGTTGGATATTTCCTCAGGTTGTAGCCTAAGAAATTAGGCGGTTGGAGCCTCCTTCCAGTTGCAACTGGAAAACAAAGGAAGTTGGTGCTTCCAATGGGTGTAATTCTTACATACATATAAGAAAAAACATTTTGTGTTTTCTCCCACTTTGGGTTTCCACGTAAAAACACTGGTGTACTGTGTATGTGTATGATTTCTCATTTGTTCATTGTTTATTTACTCTACAACTATTGGATGATAATGATACATTGATATAACAATTTCATACTGTAGTTAAAAAGGATTGAATTGATCTATTACTGATTCACCCCCCCTCTTAGTAATCCAACACAAGCTAGCATCATTTTCTGCATTTGTTCCGAAGAATTTATTCTAGGAGCATTATTAGACTTGTTTAAAGGAATGGACCTGAGTTTATTTTCTCTAGTCTACCATAACTTATGAAATTTATCACTATAGATTAGACATGATATTATTACACATAGACTTACTCATATAACACTTATGCATGATGGTATTTGAGAGGTTGCTTCATAGATTCTATTGGTATTATAGATTTGGATCATTGATATCTCCATAGGAGTTTTCAAAACCATATTTGAATGGATTATTTACAAAAAAAATGAGGGAATAGTGGCTTATAGGATATGATATCACTATGAAATGAGTTTATACAGGTTCCTTTGTGTCTGAATTTTCATCTCTATTATGAAGGATTATGCGGCTGTGACTGTTGTTGATCACACTAGCCATCCATGATTCCATTCATACAAGGTAGCAATGGTGGGAAACATATAAGTCTTGGAATAGGGATTGTTGGATGAATACATTGGGTGGATGAAGTTAGTGTTGATTTTGAGATATAAACATCAAACTTTAGCATTGGAATAAAGGAGGCTTGGGCCAATCGATGTTCATCCTTGTTTCGGATCGACCTATGGTCATATTTTGCTTGGGACGACCTAGGATTGATCCAAAAATAAATCAGTCTAAATATTCCTTTCCTTTGTAGACAAATCATAATTGTTTTAGGAGATGAAGAAGAGATATTATTTGGGGGTTATGTGTATTATTTTTAGATAAGAAAAGTTGTATTTTTTAAGTGTTTTTCTAGCTCTTGTATCCTAAATGAAACGTTGCACCACCTATTTTCAAACATACATGTATATGTATCATAAAGGAGGCAATTGCTGGGTTGTATTAGACCTTTTCTAAGAATAATGCCTACAAAGATGGCATTTAACCGTGGCCTACGAAGAAGCACCCAAATTCTCTTAAGGATATGTGTATGTTCACTTGCCAACATAGTATGCTTTAAGAACAAATGATAATATATATGGGGGTTATTTATAGCCATTTGGCCATGATATTGCAACACAATTGTGGTTCCCATAATAGATGTTGAGTGGTACGTTTCTTCAAGTCTTTCCTTATAATCCTGACAATAGCCAATTTGTAGTATGGAAACATTTTTGAAACAACATCATCTTCAAACATGATCAAGGAAAATCAAATTCTAGTTTCAATTAGCAGTGATCAGATTTGATTAAACATTTGGATGTTGAAATTACTGTTGAAATAATGTAACTGCAAAGTGTATTCTAATTATTATTGTGGAATTATTCATTAGATCAATCCCCTATTGTCGATTGATCATGTCAACTATTGTAAAAGACCAAATCCCCTTTTGCGGATTGGTTAAAGTATAATTGTAATAGGCAGAATAAGAAGTCAGCCCTAGAATATATTAAAGAGGCCCCATAATATATTAAAGGTGGTTATAACCACCCAGAAGAAGAGGTCGGCCCTGCCAGTGAAGAGACACTTCCACACGTGCCAGAATTGTATAAATAAGGAGGCTAGCGCCTCACTTAGACACACACTCACTTTTTCATTTGAGAGACAAGTTTCAGAGATGCAGTTGGAGAAGAGAGAGAGAGAGAGAGGCGCATCCTTGGGAGAGGACCTTTTTTATTTTTTTGAGTTATCTCTTGGCATTGTATTGGCTATCTATAATAAGGAAGTTTTGTTGGGTTTTCTCCCCTGTGAGGGTTTCCCAAAATAAATGATGTGTCTCTTGTGATTGTGTATTTCTCAGTGAACCTATCTTAAGCTATTGTTATTTATTGAAATGCAAAGAACTCTAATAATAGCTTAAACCTTAACATGGTATCAGAGCTAAGCTTAAGAGAGCATCTTTCACAAGAGAAAGTGAAAAACGTCACTGTTTCCGTACTTGCAAATTAGGGTTTTTTTTGGTGAGGTATTTCAGCCCCAAAACCATCTAGAAAAGTGCTCCCTCCCTCAAGGATCATTTTGGCATTCTCAGTGAAAATTTTCAGTGGCTAGATCTCCCGGAAAGTGAAACCCTAGTTTCACAAAGTACCGGAAGTACTAGAGTACCAGAGGTACTAGAAAACCGGAAGCACCATTCCAGAAATCCGCCGATCAAGTTTGGAGGGGTAAAAGTTGGATTTTCTCAGACCCAGACACACCAGGCTACTTGCCTTAGCCAAGCGCACCTCCTAGTAAGTTCAGAATTTGATTTTGAGCATTTTCATTTTTGGACATTTTCCTAGCTCCAGGTAAAAGATGTTTGTAAGCACTAATCTTGTTGACAAGATGGAAGGTGTGGAAAACTTCTGTGCCTGGAAGTATAGGATTGGTCTCATTCTTGAAGAGAATTACCTAGCAATATTCGTCAAAGAAGAAGTGTCGGAACCTGACGATGCTGCAGAAAAAGAAAAGCATAAAAAGGACACAATAAGGGCCAAAAGAATCATTGCAGATTCAATCAAAGATCACTTGATCCCTTATGTGTCATCGAAGAAGACTCCAAAAGAAATGTTTGATGCCCTAAGCAGACTATATGAAGGAAAGAACATAAACCGAAAGATGAATCTAAGAACTTAGCTCAAGAATACAAGGATACAGAAAGGAGAATCAATCCAAGAATATTTCTCCAAAATATACCAATTCAAAGAACAACTAGAAGCAATCGGAGATACTATAGATGAAGACAAACTTATAATGACAGCCCTAAATGGTCTCACAAGACCTTGGGATGCATTCATCCAAATGATTTGTGCGAGAACAAAGAAACTAAAATTTGACGGTCTATGGAAATAATGCATTCAAGAAGAAACAAGAGTAGCTAACTGAGAAGCGTTACTAGCAAGAGATGATGATCAAGCCCTAGCTACTCACACCAAAGGAGGAAGGAAGAATTCTTACTTCTAGAAAGAGACTTATAAAGAGTCTCAACCCCCAAACAAATTCAGTCATAAAGAATCTCATCCAAGGAGATTCCAGAAGAAAGGACAACGTAAGGAAATAGATTACTCATCTGTACAATGCTACCATTGTGAAAAGATGGGACACATTGCGAAATTTTGTCGAGCTAGACGAGAGGAATACAAGAGGAAAAATAAAAGGCACCATGCCCATGCATTTGAAGATGAAGATCCACCCGCAAAGATGATAAGAGAACATATTAAAGACTATGTCTTAATCTCATCCCTCTTAGGATCGGTAACACCTGGAGAGGACACTTGGCTCATTGATAGTGGTGCCTCCAAGCACATGACAGGTCAAAGAGATATTCTCTCTTGTATTTCAGAAAATAAGTTTTCTCAGAAAGTGACACTTGGAGATGATTACCAATATCCCATCAAGGGAGTGGGAGAATCAAACTACAAACTTAATTCAGGGAATTCAATGAAGATGAAGGATGTACTCTATGTACCAGGTTTGACAAAGAACCTACTCTCCATTTCAGCTTTAGAAAAGAAAGGCTTTAGAGTTGCCTTTATAGATGGAGAAGTTCTTATGTGGGATAAAGGAGAAACCATAAATGAAGCAATCATCATTGGAAAAGAAGAAAATGGCTTGTATAAGCTAAAGGGTCACTTAGAAGCTGCCATGACCCATGCCATTAACAATCCATGTGAACTATGGCATAGAAGATTATCTCACATCAACTACAAGGTGCTACCGTACATATGCAAAGTTGTCACAGGTATACCACAACTCAAAGTTGACCATGAAGGTGTGTGCAATGGATGTGCTCAAGGGAAGAACATCAAGAACACTTTTCCGAAGAGAGAGAGCAAAGTAGAAGGAGTCCTAGAACTTATTCATTCAGATGTTGTGGCCCAATGCCATCGTCCTCAATTAGTGGGTATGTATACTATGTATCATTTATTGATGATTATTCTCGTAAGACCTGGGTGTATTTTTTTAAATCTAAAGATGAAGTGTTCAACAAATTCAAGGAATTCAAAGCCTTGATAGAGAATCTTTTTGAAAGAAAGATCAAGATACTTAGGTCAGATAATGGAGGAGAATACACCTCAAAAGAGTTTGTGAACTTCTGCAAATATGTTGGGATCAAGAGGGAACTCACTACTCCCTATAATCCTCAACAAAACGGTGTAGCTGAAAGAAAGAACATAACGATAATGGAAGTTGTGAAGACCATGATCCATGATCAAGATCTTCCTATGTGCTTATGGGCAGAAGCAACAATGATAGTTGTATATGTGAAAAACCGATTGTCCCATAGTCCACTTGGGTTCAAGACCTCGGAAGAGATGTTCACCTAAAAGAAACTAGAGGTAATCCATCTCAAAATATTTGGCTGCCCAGTATTTATACATATTCTGAAAGAGAAGAGAAACAAGTTGGAACCCTTAGGAAAGAAGGGAATATTTGTGGGTACTGTGAGGTCTCCAAGGCCTTTAGGATTTATATACCAGGTCACCATCAAATTGAGATCAACAGGGATGTGACCTTCGATGAATATGCAGCGCTCAAGAAATCGAGAAGATGCCAGCTTGAAGAAGTATATGAAGAGGAACCCATAATGCCCAGAATTGCAAAATCAGTGAGGGAGGTTCCCAGAGCTGCAGAACCAGTGAGGGAAGTCATAACTTCCCCTAATGAGGAAATTCTAGAATATCATGACATAGTATAATTTCAAGAACCTCCTTAGATGACGATCTCCAATCAAATAAAGCCTGCTTGGGCAAGCAAACTTATTCAATATGGAGAGAAGTATGGTGTTCTCGAAGGAACAACGAGACAGGTGAAGAGACCTAAGCCATTCTCCAGTTATATGACTTTGATGTGTGATCTCCTAGAGAAAGAGCCTACTTGCTTTGAAGAAGCCATTCAGAAGAAGGAATGGGCAGATGCCATGACATAAGAGTACCAATCCATAATAAAGAGTGATGTATGGGAAATGGTTCCCAGACCGAAGAGTAAGGATGTGGTATCCTCCAATGGATTTTCAAAATAAAACATGCTGTTGATGGAAGTATTGAGAAGTATAAAGAAAGATTTGTCACTCGTGGCTTTTCTCAAAAGGAAGGCATTGACTATGAAGAGACATTCGCTCCTGTATCCAGATACACTTCGATCATAACCATCATAGCCCTTGCAGCTAAGATGAAGTGGAAGTTACACCAGATGGACGTAAAGACAACTTTCCTAAATGGTGTCATTGAAGAAGAAGTGTATGTAGAGCAACCTCAAGGATTTGAAGTTGAAGACAGGAAGTCTCATGTCTGCAAGTTGAAGAAGGCTTTGTACGGATTGAAGCAAGCTCCTAGAGCTTGGTATGGCTGGATAGATAGTTTCCTGACGAGTTTGGGCTTTACCAAGAGTAAAGAAGATTCTAA
This sequence comes from Picea mariana, assembly GCA_032191745.1. Classification (NCBI taxonomy): domain Eukaryota; kingdom Viridiplantae; phylum Streptophyta; class Pinopsida; order Pinales; family Pinaceae; genus Picea; species Picea mariana. The sequence continues at coordinate 57,094 of JASDQU010736865.1, forward strand.
CCTCTATTTCAAAGTTATGAACGATGAGCTAATGATATTATTGTTGTATGTGGATGACTTATTCTTAACTGGAGAAGAAAATATCATAACCGAATGTAAGAAGAGGCTCACCTCAGAATTTGAGATGAAAGATCTTGGCCTAATGCATTATTTATTAGGTCTTGAGGTATGGCAGAGTCCATAGAGGATCTTCCTTAAACAAGGGAAGGATGCAGTCGAAATCCTGAAGAGATTCGACATGTTAGAGTCAAAGTCCATGAATACACCCATGGAAATGAAGCTGAAGCTTCTAGTCAACACTTCGTTAGAATTGATTGATGCCACGTTGTATAGACAGATTATTGGATCGTTGATGTACCTGACGAACACCAGACCAGATATTTGTTTTGTCGTGAACACTTTGAGTCAGTTTTTGGTAGAACCCAGACATGTTCACCTAGTGGCTACAAAACACGTGATAAGGTACCTTAAGGGTACATTAGATTGTGGTCTTAGTTATGATGGAGATCATGATTTCACATTGAGTGGGTACACTGATTCAGATTGGGCTGGAAGTGTTTCTGACATGAAGAGCACTTCAGGATGTTGTTTCAGTTTGGGATCAGCCATGATCTCATGGCAGAGTAGGAAGCAATCTAGCATTGCTCTCAGCACAACGAAAGCAGAATACATTGTTGCATGTTCTGCTAGCTGCGAAGCTATATGGATTTGTAAATTGTTGACTGGTTTATTTGACCTAGAGATGGAAGCAACCATGATCCTATGTGACAACCAGAGCTGCATAAAGATGACATATAATATTGTATTCCATGACAGGTCTAAGAACATAGAGATCTGATATCATTACATCCGTGACATGGTGCAGAGAGGAGACATAAAGCTCCAGTACGTTAGTGTTGATTAAGGTTGGTTGTCATTGATGTCAACCCTTGAAGAAAGCCCTGTAGCACAAAGGTTTGGGTAATGGACCCAAGATTGTTTGATGTAAATATGACTCATTTTTGTTTTTTCATGGTTGATAACAATTAAATATGGATGAACTCCAAAGTGGTCCCCTTATGGTGAAAGCCCTCACGAGAAGACACTTTGTAGAGTAAGAGAACCCATGCTTAATTGTGGAATAATGAGATGAAGGATAGTGAATTTTTCAGGGAAAATATCCTAGATAGATATTGCTTGTCATGCCATTTCAGGTGGTATGTGGAACGTCACATAACCCCTCACGGTTAGAGAGTTATGGCCATGAGAAGTTGGAGACCCCAGGTTTGGGTAATGGACTCAAGTTTGTTTGATGGGTAACGATATGAGTTATGATATATTTTCAGATAATACTATTCTATATGGATAGTAAATGTCATGCCATTTCTGGTGGTATGTGGAATATCACATAACTCCTCACGGTTTGAGAGTTATGGCCTTACGAAGTTGGAGGACCCTCATATGTCATCTAGAAGCCCCAAAAGGTCAAAGTAGTCAAAGTAGTTTAAGAGATTTTAAAATGTAAATAATAGAGTGAAGTAATGACTGTATTATAATTCAAAGTGAATAAAAATAAATTATTTCAATAATAAATTTAATGGAGAAATTAGAAATGGGTTAACCCTAAAATAAAGAAAGTGGGGCCAAGTGACCTAGAAGATGTTTTTAAGGAAGCTACTTGGAGAGTATAAATAAGAGGCAAGGCTCTCTCATTTTAGATACACTTGAGCATATTGAATATCTATAGGTGTTTGAACTAAACAAGGATATCTAAGCCTAAATTATGAGGGAAGGTGAAGAAAAGAAGGCCGAAATGCAAGGAAGGATAAATTCTTTTGATGGTGCTTTCGAAGGTATGTTATTTACAGGTCATCTCACCATTTTCGCTATAACTTTTTTTCTATAATGATTCAGACCGTGAAATTTCTATGACATTGAGAAAACATATCCAAGTATCTGTGGTAAAAAATTTAGCTTGTGTTTCGTTGTATTTTTGGAGTTACACTCTGTGGAAAATAGGGTTTGTGGCTAGTCCTGAAACTATTCAAAAACATGTGTTTCGAGTAAAAATGTCCTAACTTCTTCATAACAGATAAAAATTCAGTGAAACCAAATGTGTTGGTTAGGGTACAGTATTTAGTATGCTATGTAACATTTTTATATCATTTCAACAAATATTCCGTGCGTGGCATGCTCTACAAGGTCGCTCTCTAGAATAAGCCAAAATTCAACAAGGTATGCCATTTTTGCTATAACTCATTTTTTGAGAGGTTCCAAGTAGTGAAACTTGGAGGAATTTCACAAAACACACTGAAGAACATTGTGTATCAGTTTAATATATTTATACATTACAGGTACAAAGTTATGATTACTTCAAGTTAAGGTTGTTGACTAATCTAAAACTAGGCATGTGAGACTAAAGAAAAGTTTGATGAAAATGCTAGTCTCTTGTTGTTAAAGTTAAGGAAGGTTTGAAGGAATGTGATCATATACACCATGTCTATTACAGAGCTACAAATTAGATTTGGATGATGAAATTGATGAGGGCTTTTGGTTGAGGTACATGTTGAGTACATGGTTGAGATAAGTAGTTGATGAGTTGGCACATACATGAGGTGTATAGTTGATGATCTCGGTACATATTGACGAGTCATAGTTGATGAGTAGTTGACACACATGATCGGTACATACTTGGTAAATGGTTGGATGCACTTTTTTATGGTACAGGTTGATTACAGGTTGTTTGGTACAGGTTGGTGCATGGTTGATGCACTTGTTTATGGTACAGGTTGATTAAAGATTGAGGTACATGTTGATGCATGGTTTAGATTTATTGGTATAGGTTTACAATGGTATATCTCATAGTGATAGTGTGACAATGGTTCCATCATTCTACTTCTACTTCAGAGCGGTTGGATGGGGCAAGGACAGGTGGTTGTAGCCACCTTCTGGTTGTAGCCAGAGAACATAGGGGGTTGTAGCCTCCTTCTGGTTGTAGCCAGAGAATTGGGGAGTTGGAGATTCCTTCAAGTTGTAGCCTGAGAAACTAGGGGGTTGGAGCCTCCTTCC
>JASDQU010736865.1:60191-86669 GCA_032191745.1 Picea mariana
ATCATTCTACTTCTACTTCAGGGCGGTTGGATGGGGCAAGGACAGGTGGTTGTAGCCACCTTCTGGTTGTAGCCAGAGAACATAGGGGGTTGTAGCCTCCTTCTGGTTGTAGCCAGAGAATTGGGGAGTTGGAGATTCCTTCAAGTTGTAGCCTGAGAAACTAGGGGGTTGGAGCCTCCTTCCAGTTGCTCCTGGAAAAGAAAGGAAGTTGGTGCTTCCAATGAATGTAATTCTTCAAGACATATAAGAAAAAGCATTCTGTGGTTTTCTCCCAATTTGAGTTTCCACGTAAAACACTGGTGTACTGTGTATGTGTATGATTGTTCATTTGTTCATTGCTTATTTACTCTGCAGTTATTGGATGATAATGCTTCATTGATATAACACTTGGATTATATGGTTAAAAATGATTACATTGCTCTATTACTGATTCACCCCCCCTCTCAGTAATCCAACAGTTAGCAAGGATGAACATGTTGTTGATGTGTTGACCAAGCCTCTATCTCGTGTAAAGTTTGAGAACTTTCGAGATAAGCTTAGTATAGTCCGAAATGACCTTCCTCGAAAGGGGGAGTAGTATTGTGATGAGATATACCTAGTACTATGCTTCCATCTTAACCATTGTGACGTAAAACAAGTCTAGTTGTTGTGATGAGATGTGACTAGTATTGTGCTTCCAGCTTGATGGCTGTGACGTAAAGCCAGTCTAGTATATTGCTTCCATCTTGATTGTTGTGACGTAAAGCAAGATAATGAGACGAGGCTAGTACTGTGCTTCCAGCTTGATAGTTGTGATGTAAATCCAGTCTAGTATCTTGCTTCCAGCTTGATTGCTGTGACGTAAAGCAAGACGATGAGATGAGGCTAGTACTGTGCTTCCAGCTTGATAGTTGTGACGTAAAGTTAGTCTAGTATCTTGCTTCTAGCTTTATTGTTGTGATGTAAAGAAAGACGATGAGATGAGGCTATTACTGTGCTTCCAACTTGATAGCTGTGATGCAAAGCAATTCTAGTATATTGCTTCTAGCTTGATTGTTGTGACGTAAAGCAAGATGAGTATCTTGCTTCCAGCTTGATTGTTGTGATGTAAAGAAAGACGAGTACTGTGCTTCCATCTTGAGAGCTGTGACGTAAAGCCAGTCTAGTATTATGATGATGAGCCAGCCTCGTGCTGTGATGATGATGTATTAGTTTTATACTAATCCATATTGATGCAGATGATGATTGCATTCCTTTGAGAATGACGATGTTGCCGATGAGAAAACTTTCGATGATTTATAGATATGCCAGTCAATGTTGTAAGATGATATTGATAATGTTGTCCTCCTGATGCTGTTGATGATGCATTCCTCTCTCTCGCCTGATGCTATTGAAGAATACCCTTCTTGTTAAAGGGGAGTGTTGAAATAATGTAACTGCAAAGTGTATTCTAATTATTATTGTGGAATTATTCATTAGATCAATCCCCTATTGCGGATTGATCATGTCGGCTATTGTAAAAGACCAAATCCCCTTTTGCGGATTGGTTAAAGTATAATTGTAATAGGCAGAATAATAATTCGGCCCCAAAATATATTAAAGAGGCCCCATATTATATTAAAGGTGGTTATAACCACCTAGAAGAAGACGTCGGCCTTGCCAGTGAAGAGACACTTCCACACATGCTAGAATTGTATAAATAAGGAGGCTAGCGCCTCACTTAGACACACACTCACTTGTTCATTTGAGAGAAAAGTTTCAGAACTGTAGTTAGAGGAGAGAGAGAGAGAGAGAGAGGTGCATACTTGGGAGAGGACTTTCTGTATTTGTTTGAGTTATCTCTTGGCATTGTATTGGCTATCTATAATAAGGAAGTTTTGCTGGGTTTTCTCCACCATGAGCGTTTCCCAGAATAAATGATGTGTCTCTTGTGATTGTGTATTTCTCAGTGATCCTATCTTATGCTATTGTTATTTATTGAAATGAAAAGAACTCTAATAATAGCTTAAACCTTAACAATTACCATGCTTGAATATCATCCTATTCAATTCCAAAAACAAGAATTTACAAGAATTTACCTTTCTAGTAGAAAAATATCATTGCAAGTTACAATTCCATCCACAGAAGGATTAAAAGGGTCTCTTTCAATACATGCATATGATTACACCAACAAATCAACCCTCAATCATTCATCATCTTTAGATCTGATCTAAATTTTTGGAAACATGGGAAACGAAGACAAGTGACCCCCGAGAATTTTGATTATAGCATATGGTAGAATCGATTTAAGGAAGAAAATGTTGGGAGGTGCATAGCATAATTACCGATCTTACAAGAGACATTTCTCCTCTAGTGTTGGTGGGGTGATCTCCTCTGTCACTCACACTCATGTGGGATCCTTCCTTATCTATCACTCGACCTCTGTGCAAACTTCTTCCTTCTCTTGACCTTTTTGCATGCTCCTTCCTTCTCTATCACTCAACCTTTGTACTGCAAGATCCTTCCATATTCTCTCTCGCTCGACCTCAGTGTAGGCTCCCTGCAGCTTGCTTGGTCGAGGTTTTGTTTAGTGATCGAGATTTCTAAATTTGGGCACATGGGTTTTCTATAGTGGTCAGACCTCTGTACAGGATCTATACAACTTGCTTGGACGAGGTTTTATTTAGTGATTGGGGTTTCTAAATTTGGGAGCATGGGTTTTCTATAGTTGTCAGACCTCTATGTAGGCTCCTTGTAGCTAATTGCTTGGTCGTGGTTTTTTTTAGTGATCGGGGTTTTGAAATTTGGGCACACAGGTTTTGGGTTTTGTTATTTTTTATTTTTTTTATAATATATATATATATATATATATATATATATATATTATAATTATATATTATATAATTTATATATTATATAATTTATATATTATATAATAATATATAATATATATTAATTATATATTATATTGAGGGTGTAATAGTTAAGAACATGAGTTTCCTCTCTAGATGTCACACTAGGATTACGACTATATGATTGCAATGACAATGAAGATGACAATGACGATGATGACGATGAAAATGGCAATGACGATGACGATGATGATGACGTTGACAATGACGACGATGATGATGACAATGAAAATGATGACAATGATGATGTCGATGATGATAATGGATGACAATGATGATGGAAATGATGATGATGTTGACAATGACAATGACGATGACGATGACAAGGATGATGATGAAGAGAATGATGATAACAATGCCAATGATGATGATAATGACATTGATGATGATGACATTGATAATGACAATGATCACGCTAATGATGACAATGATGACGATGATGATCATCATGATAATGATAATGGAAGAAAATGTTAGATATCTAGAGAGGCAGTGGGGGGCCTGGAGGGCCAATAGTGATAATAGTGGAAGCCATTCAATGTAAGGTGGAATAGGTCCACTATAATATTAAATAAGGCCTACACTGGTAGTTAGACTTAATACATGTAAGAGGACTTCTTAGAAGGTTTTTCTTCTAGAAGGTTCTTCCTCTAGAATGTTCTTAGGTGGTTGTTACCACTATATAAATGGGTTCAAGCAATGTAATGGGATATGAAGAGAAGTTTTGTATTTGGAGTGATAGATCAATAGGAGGAATCCCCCTTGAAGAGGCAAGTGAAAATGAGAGTATCACTTCCATAATAGGATCCATTGTATGGTGTTTCCCTACCTCAAGGGTTTTGATATAATAAAGAGGTATTTTTATGTATTGTTTCATATATATTGTGTGGTGATTGTATTCATATATCTTTGGTACTATTGTGTTATTTTGTATTTAGGTATTTGGTACTTAACAAGTGGTATCAGAGCACTTTCCTTGGCAAGAAGTGTGGGATTTTTATTTTTATTTTTGCATATTTGTTCGGAGAAGAAAAAGAGGGTCGCTACATTTTGGACACTTTATGTATATTTTGGTGCAAAATTTGCAGAAACGGGTTGTATATCTGATTTCCTCTCAGAAAACAACCCAATTTAAAAAAAAAATCGTTTGAAACAGAGTCCGAGAAATCAAGATATCGACATTTTAAATCTATAATTTTCAGGGTTTTTTCTACGAACAACGACGCAATGTTTTGATTTATGTAGCATCTAGAGGCCGAATTTGCTAAAAAAAATTACAGACATGAGTTCCAATTTCAAAAAAAATTGTTTCAAAAAAAGAATCACCCAAACCCGAGCTCCGTAGTTGAAGATATCACTGATTTAAAATTAGTCATTTTGGGGGGTTTTCGTGATGACTATAGAACTGTAGAGTTCATAAATTTTCACAGGGTGATCATATTTCTACCATATTAGTTCCATTGGATAGAGGATTTTCAGAGATTTCTTTTGGTATCTTATATGTGGTGTTTCCCATGGATATTCACTTTCAATCCATCATGGCCCTACTATGCAAATTGGAAGCCTCCAACGCAAAATTTCAACGTGATATGACATCTATTGAAGAGATCAGACTTGCAACACAGGAGAGATATATTAGGAATCTCATGTACATTGACATCACATCAGAATATACTCAAGAAAGATACGCTTGGTATGATTACGAGGACGATTGTGAGGATTGATATATGGACAATTGTAATCTCTGGGATGATAACTACTTTCATCTTTTATTTGATGACTCTACTCCACCTTATGTTGAGCACACTATGGAGAGCAGTCCAAAGCCTTCTATGAATACTACTTTTCAGTATTCTCCAGTACTAGTGTTTTATTCAAATTATTTTTTGGATATGGAGGGATCTACATATTTGGATCCCCATGATAAATGTATCTCTTTGGAGCATCATTTTCAGTTGGTTCTTGAATTCATATATCTTCCACGTGGATTTCACACGAGCACTTGGACATGGGACCCTAGGTTACAATGGTGGTTGGACTACTTCAACAAGGTGGATTTTATTTCTACAGACCATGGTTCTCTAGTCTACTTCAGCACTATGGTCCACACTTATCCATGGGACCCTAGTATATGGTTGTACACCCTCATAAAAAGTGTTGAAGACAACGCTTTCATAAGGGGGATGGAATGTTAGGTATCTAAAGAGGTAGTGGGGGGCCTAGAGGGCCAATAGTGATAATAGTGGAGTTCATTCATTGTAAGGTGGAGTAGGTCCACTATAATATTAAATAAGGCCTACTATGGTAGTTAGATATAATAAATGTAAGAGGACTTCTTAGAAGTTTCTGCTTCTAGAAGGTTCTTCCTCTAGAATGTTCTTAGGTTGTTGGTAGGACTATATAAAGGGGTTCAAGCAATGTAATGGGATATGAAGAGAAGTTTTGTATTTGGAGCGATATCTCGATAGGAGGAAGACTCCTTGAAGAGGAAAGTGAACAAGAGAGGATCCCTTCCATAATAGGATCCATTTATGGTGTTGCCCTACCTCAAGGGTTTTGATATAATAAAGTGGTGTTTTTCTATATTGTTTCATATATCTTGTGTGGTGATTGTATTAAGATATCTTTAGTACTATTGTGGTATTTTATATTCAGGAATTTGGTTGATGATGACAATGAAAATGATGATGACGATGATCAAATTAATGATCACAATGATGATGATGGAAATGATGATGACAATTATATTGATCACGATGATGATGGAAATTATGAAAATGATGATCATGATGATGACAATGACAATGATGATGATGATGAAAATGACGATGATGACGATTATGATGACAATGACAATGAAAATGATGATGATGATGATGATGATGACAATGATGAAAATGAGCTCATGGGTGTTTAGACACCACTAGAGCACTCATTTCATCAGTTGTTACCATCTGAAAATGCAAGACCGATTTTCATTTTCAAAGGACGATGCACCGGCATATATGAACTTTGGAGCATCATAGTATGAGTCATTTGAGAGGTGGTGATGAACATGTGTTTTCCTTTTGTTTCACATGTTGAGTGATATTCATCTATTTTAAGGCATGTTTTGTTGTTCAGTTCATCTATTTGGATATAAGGTTTCATGTGCTTACAACCTCTTCAAACATATCTGAGTTCAACACTAACCTCTAATTGTATTTGATTATCGGGTGTTGAATACACAAAAGTGTTCATATAACAATCTATTATATATCCCTAATCATACAAAATTTTCATAGACTTTTTAATGCATATTTTTGGAAATTATCCACATTGACAAGTTTTGTCAAATCAAGATTGGAAGCTCTATTCTTTTGAATTTATTGAAAATGTAGAAGTTCCTTGTAGAAAAATATATATTTAATTTTTTTCTCCTCTTATTAATATTTCCAACAACTATTCAGTTGCCTTGGACTAATTTCAAAATTGTGTTACACCCTTTTTGAAATTAGCAATTTACCAGCCCATTTCCCTGCAGTCTTTGTAGGTGCAATTTCATGGTTGGAGACAAAATTCCACCACAAATAGAGGATTATAAAAGTATATGTGGAAGAATTTTTGTATTGGGCATTGATTATACATTGATTTTAAACACTCAACAACCTTCATCTCTATCGTATGTTTTTTCAATATTCGTCTTATATGTATCCTTCAAAATGACAATTGATCACCAATTTTACCCATTTTAATGTAATTTTGTATCTTAGAATCCATAAGGATCCAAAAAAATTCCACTAGCACAAAAATGTCGATAAAAAAATGATATGAAAATATGGAGTAGGAATATTTTTCCATCGTTGCCCCTAGGGGTCACTTTTTTTTTCATTTTTGGGCTACATTGAATAGTGTTTTGGTCCTATGATAGGAATTTTCAAGTAATGTTACAAATTTGTTTGAATTACTTGAGGTTTGTTCAAGTTATGCTCCAAACCTAAGGTCAATACATTAATCGGCATTTAAAATCATTTTACTTCAACATTTGGGTCCAGATCCTAAATTATCTCAATTTATTATATAGCCCTCTTCCTTCATTGATATCTCTTCTTCCTTCATCAGGTTCCTTATTAGGTTCATCCTTGGCCTTTGTCAACTAATGAACTTATGGAGCTATCCTTGTAAATATAGTCTTTATTGGCCTTCCTTTCCATGTGATTTTCTAAAGTAAGTTGCAAGTAGATGGAAACCACAGAATCATATAAATTCCCCCCTAGTTCACAATGAAAGGAAAAACACATACCCAAGTGTTTTTTCTAGAAAAACCATGAAAATTACCATTGGTTACTCAAGTGAACACATTATACCCAAGAGCATGACCATGACGATGGGTATCTTGTTGAAGAAGATTGAAACTAGTAGTTTTCATATTTAATTCTAAATAGGCCCTTGACATCTGTTCTTAGCATGAATAAGAGTAAACTAGAGTGTGATTTTCTTGTGTTTTCAAAACACAAAAACTTCTCTCGAATAGAAGTGAATTGTCAAGACAATGAACTTGTGTCACCCAATTTGTGTACTTTGAAAGAAATTAAAAATAGGGTTTATGGTTTACATGATGAATTGATGATGGAAACAAGTGGCTGTGTGAGTCATATTTGAGTCCGAAAACCCTCCCATATTGTAAAGGAATGTGAATAGTCTATCCATGTCAAATTTCAGTGCATACATAAACAGTTTGTAAAAATTTCAACATTGGCCCCATTCATGACAGGTCATTGACGTTGCCCATGTATAGTCATAGTACAATGTCTTTTCGTTGTTCCTTTTAAAATTCATACGACACACACTTTCCTACATCTAGCACTGCAAGGACATGATGCAATAACATCGATAAACAAGTACTTATAGTGACCTTAAAAATAGATTATTATTATTATTAGTAGAATTATACAAAAACATCAAAATTTTATCAACAATTATGGAAAAAAAATACACTATTTTTTGAATTATTTGGGCCAAGGAGGAAGGTTAAGTGTGATACGTTTTCATCTTGTTGAAGAAGATTGAAGCTGGTGGTTTGTAGATTTAATTCTAAATAGGGCCTTGACATATGTTCTTAGCATGAATAAGAGTAAACTATAGTGTGATTTTCTTGTGTTTTCAAAACAAAAAAACTTCTATGGGATAGAAGTGAACTGTCAAGACAATGAACTTGTGTCACCCAATTTGTGTACTTTGAAAGAAATTAAAAATAAGGTTTATGGTTTACATGATGAATTGATGATGGAAACACGTGGGTTTGTGAGTCATATTTGAGTCTAGAAACCCTCTCATATCATTAAGGCATGTGAATAGTCTATCCATGCCAAATTTCAATGCATACAAAAATAGTTTGTGAAAATTTCAGCGTTGGCCCCATTCATGACAGGTCACTAATGTTTCCCATGTCTAGTCTTAGTACAATGTCTTTTCGTTGTTCTTTTTAAAATTTGTTTGAAACACACATTCTCACATCTAGTACTGCAAGGACATGATGTAATAACGTCGATAGAAAAGTACTTATAGTGACCTTAAAAATAGATTATTATTAGTAGTAGTAGAATTATACAGAAAAAAATCAAAATTTTATCAACAATTATGGAAAAAAAATGCACTCTTTTTTTAATTATTTGGGCCAAGGAGGAAGGTTAAGTGTGATACATTTTCATCTTGTTGAAAAATATTGAAACTGGTGGTTTGCAGATTTAATTCTAAATAGGCCCTTGACATCTATTCTTAGCATGAATAAGAGTAAACTACAATGTGTTTTTCTTGTGTTTTCAAAACAAAAAAACTTCTCTGGGATAGAAGTGAACTGTCAAGACAATGAACTCGTGTCACCCAATTTGTGTACTTTGAAAGAAATTAAAAATGGGGTGTATGGTTTACATGATGAATTGATGATGGAAACAAGTGGGTGTGTGAGTCATCTTTGAGTATGGAAACCCTCCTATATTGTTAAGGCATCCAAATAGTCTATCCATGTCAAATTTTAGTGCATATAGAAACACTTTGTGAAAATTTCAAAATTGGCCCCATTCATGAAAGGTCACTGACGTTGCCCATGTCTAGTCCTACTACAATGTCTTTTCATTATTCCTTGTAAAATTCATTCGAGACCCACGTTCCCGCATCCAACAATGCAAGGACATGATGTATAAAAAAAATACTTATAGTGACCTTAAAACTAGATTATTATTATTAGTTGTAGAATTATACAAAAACATCAAAATTTTATCAACAATTATGGAAAAAAAATACACACTCTTTTTTTAATTATTTGGGCCAAGGAGGAAGGTTAAGTGTGATACATTTTCATCTTGTTGAAGAAGATTGAAACTAGTGGTTTGGAGATTTAATTCTAAATAGGCCATTGACATATTTTCTTAGCATGAATAAGAGTAAACTAGAGTGTGATTTTCTTGCGTTTTCAAAACACAAAATCTTCTCTGGGATATAAGTGAATTGTCAATAGAATGAACTTGTGTCACCCAATTTGTGTACTTTGAAAGAAATTAAAAATAGGGTTTATGGTTTACATGATGAATTGATGATGGAAACAAGTGGGTGTGTGAGTCATCTTTGAGTCTGGAAACCCTCCCATATCGTTAAGGCAGAGAATAATCTATCCATGTCAAATTTCAGTGCATACAAAAACAATTTGTGAAAAATTCAATGTTGGCCTCATTCATGATAGGTCACTGTCATTTCCCATGTCTAGTCCTAGTACAATGTCTTTTTGTTGTTCCTTTTAAAATTCGTTACACAAACACATTCCTGCATCTAGTACTGCAAGGACACAATGTAATAATGTTGATAAACAAGTACATATAGTGACCTTAAAACTAGATTATTATTCGTAGTAGAATTATACAAAAACATCAAAATTTTATCAACAATTATGGAAAAACAATACACACTCTTTTTTGAATTATTTGGGCTAAGGAGGAAGTTTAAGTGTGATACATTTTCATCTTGTTGAAGAAGACTAAAACTGGTGGTTTGCAGATTTAATTCTAAATAGGCCCTTGACATCTGTTCTTAGCATGAATACGAGTACACTAGAGTGTGATTTTATTGTGTTTTCAAAACACAAAAACTTCTTTGGGATAGTAGTGAACTGTCAATACAATGAACTTGTGTCACCTAATTTGTGTACTTTGAAAGAAATTAAAAATAGGGTTTATGGTTTACATGATGAATTGATGATGGAAACAAGTAGGTGTGTGAGTCATCTTTGAGTCTGAAAACCATCCCATATCATTAAGGCATGTGAATAGTCTATCCATGTCAAATTTCAGTGCATACATAAATAGTTTGTGAAAATTTCAACGTTGGCCCCATTCATGATAGGTCATTGACATTACCCATGTCTAGTCCTAGTACAATGTATTTTTCGTTGTTCATTTTAAAATCCATTCGACACCCATGTTCCTGCATCTAATACTGCAAGGACATGATGTAATAATGTTCATAAACAATTACTTATAGTGACCTTAAAAATAGATTATTATTATTAGTAGTAGAATTATACAAAAACATCATAATTTTATCAACAATTATGGAAAAAAAAATACACACTCTTTTTTTTAATTATTTGGGCTAAGGAGGAAGGTTAAGTGTGATACATTTTCATCTTGTTGAAGAAGATTGAAACTGGTGGTTTGTAGATTTGATTCTAAATAGGCCCTTGACATATGTTCTTAACATGAATAATAGTAAACTAGAGTGCGGTTTTCTTATGTTTTCAAAACACAAAAACTTCTCTGGCTTAGAAGTGGACTATCAAGACAATGAACTTGTGTAACCCAATTTGTGTACTTTGAAAGAAATTAAAAATAGGGTTTATGGTTTACATGATGAATTGATGATGGAAACAAGTGGGTGTGTGAGTCATATTTGAGTCCATAAACCCTCCCATATTGTTAAGGCATGCAAATAGTCTATCCATGTCAAATTTTAGTGCATACAAAAATAGTTTGTGAAAATTTCAACATTGGCCCCATTCATGACAGGTAACTGTCTTTTCCCATGTCTAGTCCTAGTACAGTGTCTTTTCATTGTTCCTTTTAAAATTCATTCAACACACATGTTCTCGCATATATTACTACAAGGACATGATGTAATAACGTCGATAAACAAGTACTTATAGTGACCTTAAAAATAGATTATTATTAGTAGCAATAGAATTATACAAAAAATAAATTTTTTATTAACAATTATGGGAAAAAAATACACACTCTGTTTTTAATTATCTGGGCTATGGAGGGAGGTTAAATGTGATACATTTTCATCTTGTTGAAGAAGATTGAAACTGGTGGTTTGCAGATTTAATTCTAAATAGGCCATGGACATATGTTCTTAGCATGAATAAGAGTAAACTAGAGTGTGATCTTCTTGTGTTTTCAAAACACAAAAACTTCTCTAGGATAGAAGTGTATTGTCAAGACAATGAAATTGCGTCACCCAATTTTTGTACTTTGAAAGAAATTAAAAATAGGGTTTATGGTTTACATGATGAATTGATGATGGAAACAAGTGGGTGTGTGAGTCGTCTTTGAGTCCGGAAACCCTCCCATATCATTAAGGCATGCGAATAGTCTATCCATTTCAAATTTCAGTGCATACAGAAACAATTTGTGAAAATTTCAATGTTGTCCCCATTCATGACAGGTCATTGACATTGCCCATGTCTAGTCCTAGTACAATGTATTTTCGTTGTTCCTTTTAAAATTTGTTCGAAAATCACGTTCCCGCATATATTACTGCAAGGACATGATGTAATAATGTCGATAAACAAGTACTTATAATGAACTTAAAACTAGATTATTATTATTATTAGTAATAGAATTATACAAAAAACATCAAAATTTTATCAAAAATTATGGAAACAAATACACGCTCTTTTTTGAATTATTTGGGCTAAGAAGGAAGGTTAAGTGTGATACATTTTCATCTTGTTGAAGAAACTATGTATTGTTGGCTATTGATTCAATAAGAAGGATGTCTTTCTTTATCTACTTCATTTATGGTTTCATTTTTTGTTCTTTTTGTTGTTCATGGTTGAATGTTATTAATTGGTTGTAATTTCATGTTTGTGATGATGTATCTTGTATAGGGGTTTCCACTTACTCTTTCATAATATGAAAAACTATTTTGGGCTAATAGCGACACATTACTAAATGAATTATTTATGTCTACTCCTTAATATTCAAACCCTCTTGTTATTTGATCTCGACTCCATCACCCAATTGGATAGATACTAATCTTGGTAATCCACCATTCCTTTATTTCTAAAGTATATCATAAAAATATTCTCTAGAGTCTCTCGCCTTTCTGTCAAGAAGGACTAACCTAAAGCGAGAGGAAGAGTTGTCGTGGTGACAATGGAAAACCTTCTTAGTTTCACCTAAGGTTGCACTTGTTTAAATAACTTTGTAACATTTGAAGTGTAGCTTTAAGAGGTCATGTTACCACAGAAACTAGCACCTTTAGCTTAAAGTACCAAAGTTTAGGTACTATCCTTGTGGGACATGGGAGGTTGGTCATTATCACCTCATCAATTCTCCTCTACACTTTAGACTAAGGAAAAGTTTCCTAGATAAGGGAGGATTTCTTATTAGTTATGAGTGGGAGTATAAAGAACCTAGCAACAAAAAAAATGAACAATAATAATAATAAAAAAGGTTTCAATGTGATGAATGAAAGGGAGCCCAGTGCCTTATCTATTTGGGATATGGATTCATTTAAGAAATTTGAAATGGGAAAATCAAGGGCTATAAGAATCCAAGTGGAATTCCATAACAATAATTAACTTAAGGGAAAGTAAAAAATCAAGTGATTTCAACAACTTAAATCTTAATTTTGGTGGAAAAATATTACAAGGATGTGAGTGAGAGGGTCTATCTAGATCCACAACACAAAACAATAATGAAAGTGGCCCTTATCCAAATATGATCTACAAAGACACCCAATCAAAATATGTAGAGTGCATAATGTGTTTATCTTGAACGTAAATGACACAAAAAGAAGATGAGGGAGAGGGAAGGAACATAAACATCAATCAATCATTTCCAATGGGAAACATTACCTCTTTATGGAATTATTATTTCCTTTTTCATTCATAACCCTACAAAATTCAATATCCAATGGCACACCCTAGAACATATATCCACATATATAGAAATTGACATAAACCAAAAAAAAAAAACTTACATATACAAAACATCTTGTCCTCCAAATCTTAGATCTAGCTCACTCGCAAGTCTCTCATTAATCACTGAAATCTAATCCTAGTTGAAAATGGAGAGATAAAATCCTTATATATTGAAGCTTAACTCCTTATACAATAAAATATCATATGTTTTCCTAGATCAACCTTTCTCTCCAAGGAATACAATAAAATAAGACTATGATCAAAAACTTATTTACTAAAATTAGCAAGAATTTTGTTGAGATATCAACTTCCTCCAATAAAATATTCTAGGAAAACAAAAATAATATTATCTCAATCTAATCTAACTAACTCTGTTATAATAATATTATATTATAAGACTTAATTGAAACTTTTTTCCAATAATAGCCAAAAGTTAAGGGTGCCATCCTTTCTTGAGAAATGGGCCAAGTCATGCTCCCAAAAAATAGTAAGCCACATCCTTATCTACAAGTGCGCCTTTCTAAAAGAGTCACTTGTGTTAGATGAAGTTGAAAAACCTCCATAAAAACACATGGGATGAGTTGATATCCTCCAATATGTGTGCAATAATAAGTAAATATGGCATGTGTGGCATGATCCCAATTAGGTGATGGAAGAGAAAATAGACACAAGAAGAAGTTGACACCCTCATTAAGATGAATGGGAATGCATACAAGGTCATTTGATCCTCAAGTGCTAGTGGCATGTGCTATCATCATATAAGGTATAAATTATCCAAGTGAGAGGGAACCATTCTAGAAACATGTGGTACACACCCTCTTCAAGTGAATATATAGTTGAAACCATGAATGTTCAACTTCCAATACAACTAAATCTAAAAGCCATGTAATAAAGCCTCCAAGTGGAACAGATATATTTGTGAAATTCATGAGGAAGGAGAGTTCTCCTTGAATTTGAGTGTTTATCCAATATTATATATCCTTAAGGCTCCAATAGAAACAAGAAACCAAGAATTCCCTCACGCTAAGGCAGTACCATATCATCACCCCTCCTCAAATGGCCTAAAAATGACCTAAAAATGGTGACCAATGATGGAAATCCATGAGAGAATGGATTTCTTCACCAAGTAAAGTGTCTATTTGATAGAATGTGATCTCAAGTACAAATTAGAGTTGTTGATGCAATATTGTGACAACAATGATGACATTTACAATCATGATGGTATAAAGATGAATGAGCTTCTCTTGGTTTCGAGAATAATTTATCCTCTACTGAACAAGGAAAAACACGTGAAGGTGGAAACTCATTTGGACCCTCCCCTCCCCCTCAAATCACTCTCAATTCCCCAATATTACCCAATGTATAAAATAGAAAATAATCAAAAGAAACATAGTAAGATTCATGCATAGAAACTACCAAAACAAAAATTATGAAGGTAAATGAAATTATGTGTTTGTAAATGATATTTTAATTAGTTTACCACGTACTCTAGTACGGAAAATATTTTTAGGTTTCACATAATAATTAAACAACATGTAACGTAGGATATAAAAGAATAGCATAAAACTTAAAAACATGTAATTAACCCATGACATAAGTAAATTATTTTAAGAGAATAATTCATACAAATTAAAATATATAGTTACGTACCTGATCCAACTCAACATTTGTATCATCCTTATTATGAATCTTCTTCTTCATCGAACTTGACATTTGTATCATCATTCAGTTCAAAAACGATGTTGAAAGGATTGACGATATCATCATCGTCATCAATGTCATTTTCGAGCATATTTTCATCGACATCATCATCAAGATCAATTGCATTGTCGCCTACGTCTGGTTCATCTTCTATGTCTTCTTCGTCTGTCAACCCATGATCTTATGTATCTGTCTGATATGGCGCATCATCTTCTTCTTCAATATCATCATCTTCTTGTATACGAGTATACTTCACTGGCCTTTCTCTTGGATCATATCTAACAACCAATGACCAATCCCTCTCACCTGGAACATTTGAGTAAAATACTTGTTCACATTGGCTTGGAAAAACATAGCGATCATGTCCTCTTTCAAACACCGTTTTTTTAATCATAGAAAATCTGTTGGCATGTTGAATAACAGTTATTTCCTCATCGCGTTCATGCATTCGTAACCTATACCATTTGATGTCAAAAAACTAATTTGAAGGAGTTAAAGTTAGACTCAAGTATATCATTCAAATACCCATAGTATCTATTTTCAGATTCTTGGGGATGTCTATCACTCCTAAAGGAAACATTAGTGACCTGAAATACTGCAGTTATCCCACTATCAGAAGTTTTCTTGGTTTCATCCAACTGTTTGATATGAAATTTATGGCCATTGCACCACATAGCCTTGTGGTGTTTCAAATACAATATGCCAGACATGTAAAAGATGCATTTTCAATTAACAAACATTTTTATATAACTTGGAAAGCATCTGAAAAAGACACACCTACAGTCACATTAATATAATATAAAAGAATTGAATAAAATGGGTGAATTTTCTTGCATGTCCATCTTTCAAACCATATGCTAAATCAATTTTCCTCTGCATAACATTGGCATCATTGTTACGACGAGATTCTCTAACCAATTCAGACAATTATTTCCACAATAACCTACCGCCATGATGTGTTTTACATCTTTCAATCCATACATGCATCCAGTCAAGATTGTTTGCAATGTATAAATGCGGTGCATCCCAATATTGAGCAATTGAATAAAAAAATCATAATTCACCAATATTAAATATTAGTTATAACCACGGTAAAGATTAATAATTGATGAAATAATAGATATTAATTACTATGAACATATACACAAAAAATGAAAAATATAATTATATGTATTAATATAAATCTCCATAATTATTAATATATTACCTCTCAGTTTTTTCATTATACCTTTCCCCAACAAGTGCTCCTGATCTTCAAATTTTTTGATGGAGTTCACATCCCAAATGTGATCCACTGCATGCATAGTCAGCGCTGCTAATTTAGAAAGATACTGACTAATATACACCATGGATTGATATTCCATATATCCCTCCACCATAGAACCCTCAGGACGTGTTCTTTATCTAACCAAATCCTTCAATGATTTCAAGTGCCTCTCCACCATCCACATTGACCTTGTGTGTACAGGTATAAAAAAATCGTTATTTGTTTCGACCAAAGTAGAAAAAAAATATTAAAATATCTATATGGCCAATATATAAACATGTATACCAAAATTATTACCTTAATGAAGGTATGCCAATCATGTGTTTTTACCCAAACAAATTCACCTTTCTTCGTTAAGATATTATTTATGTTTGAAGCAAAACCTATGGGAAATTTAATTCTTTGAATGAACTCTTTTACATCATTGCTTTGTTTTTCTGTTAATAACCATGGAAGGTTATTTCAGTCTCCATATCTATTTGATCAGATCACACTTCGCATTGTATGATTGGCTTCCTGAATGTCAGTACAAATTTTGACAATTTTTTCTTTATCCCTCCTACCATCTATGATTCGCCATAACGTTTCTATCACATTCTTCCCGATATGCATTGTATCAAAAAAATGTGTTATTTTTAGCTCCTCATAGTAAGGAAACCTCATGAATTGAGTGGGATAACATTTCATTCCTCTTCGAAGCCCATTATTAACACCTTCATGATGGTGGCCTTCATCATGAAGCATAAAAGAAATCACGACAATTCAAATAAGGTAAAATAAATTCAATAATTATTAAAATAAAATTTAAAACATTACATATACAATACATAAATGATGCAGGAGCATTGCCAGCAAAGCACAAGCGGAGGACAACTAGGCACACTAGCTCACATTTTGAAGAAATTTAAATTTTGAAGAATGCATATCATGCAAATATTTTGAAAAGAATTGTAATTAAAGAACATCTTAAATGTTGTAGAGTTGGATGGTTCATGAAGACATCATAGAATGTGTTTTATTTAATGAAGCTGAGTGTAGTACAGATTCGATGTATTCGATCTGATATGTCTGTCACAAATATTATTGTAATAAATTCTAAGTAGTTGATAGATTTAAATTTGATGGGATAGCTCGAAGATCCCTCTTGTATAAAGCTTTGTATTATTGTCCAGAGAAGATTGTTGAATCTATTGTATAGGTTGTTGCTGAAGTTGATGGGTTGTTGATAAGCTGCAGATAGTTTTTGTAGAAGTTATTGAAGAAGTGTATGAACATGTGTATATTTCAGTTGAATGAATATAACAGAGGAGCATTGTCCCAAATGCGTGGTGTTGATGCGTTTATATGAATGAATGAATGATAGAATTTATGTTTATATGGAATTCTCTATTATTTCTTGTTCTTATGCTTATGTGTGCATTTACATGGATAAATGTATGAACTTATGAATATTTAGATAAGTTTCAATTGTTTTTCTTCTACGAGTGAGTGAAAGTGTGCATAGTGTCCGCAAGGAGTGCTTTGACAGAGTCCGTTTCAACTCATAAGCTCAAAAGAGATAACGTGAACTTATGTGTGCAAGGATTGCATAATGTCCACAAGGTGTGTGTGCTAGAGTCCATTTTGAATCAGAAAGTTCTGGAGATATAGCTTGAAGGAAGTTTTCCACAAGGAGTGCGTGACCAAGTCTTCTAACTTAGAAGCTCAGGAGGAGTAACTAAAGTTGTCCACAGAGTGGCTGGATTTCATAGGAAAACCTATTGCAAGGCACGCACAGGCTAAGATTCGACTAAGTATCGAGCAAAGTATTCAAAGGGAACAAAGGTTTGAGGAAGAAAAATCTTAGGAGGAAGAACGATGAGAAATCTTCCAAGGAAAGAGTCCTTGAGTTTTCTCCTGTTCAACAAAGCGAGATCCATCTAGGAGGGATTGGGATCATTCCAGACCGTCAGATCTGAGAGGAATTGCACAGAGGCAAGTCACGAGACATTTCAAAATTCTGGATTTTAGAACACTTCGAGGTGTTGAAGAGGAGGGATCGTCGAAATCGTGAAGTTGCGAGGTGAATCTTAACCGTTGGCTACAATAGGACATGTGGCAGTGGATTGGAGAATCCGGAGGAAGTAAGTGTGGAGTGAGTGAATTTTTGTGAAGTCACGAAACCAGAAGCATAGTTGGACCCCTAGATCCAGGGAGACACGTGGTAGCGACCCATGAATTCAGAGAAAGTTTCTTTGGAAGGAAACAAAGGAGGAGGCTATCATATCTCCGGAGCCCGAAGTGGCAAAGGGTTGCCAGGAGTCTAGTGCGAGACTAGTACTCACAAATTAGTGTTGCCAAGCGTTAGAGAGAAGAGTTTCAAGTTGTCTGAACTTGCACGCGCCATCAAGGGGACATGTGTGAGGGTATAGATTACTCAGGGTCTATTGAAGGCCCAAAGAACCAATTTGGTTTGAAAATTTAGAATATCCGATACCGGGAGGTCATGGAATCCCCAAGAGAGAAGGGGGTGTCTCACATCAAGTGGTATCAAAGAAGATACATAATTGAATTCTGTAAGCAAAGGAGACAGAGAAGGAGGCTGATATCATCAAGTGGTATCAGATACATCAACACAATGTGGCCTAGGAGATGTGTGGAGCCGCATGTAGTAAATAGATCTATGGAAAGGGAGATGAGAGAACTCAGAGCAAGGTTGGATGCCATGGAAACAACACAAAGAAGAGCACCTGATGTTGGAGACGTCACTGATGTAGAAAATGACAAAGTGGAAGTTGAAGAAGTTGTAGCAGAGGATGTTGCGGAGGAGCGCTTGCTGAAAGCGGTTGTTAAGTTGGGATCTAGAGCGAAGATATACATCCCAATGTATGAAGGTAATTTGGATGTTGAAGAATTAATTGATTGAATCCGAGAAATGGACAAGTATTTCGACTATGAAGATGTCGATGAGGAGAAAAAGGTGAAACATGTTGTCACCAGGTTGAAAGGACATGAACACTGTGGTGGGATGAACTGCAGGCTGACAGGAGAAGCAAAGGAAAACAAAAGATCAAGAGCTGGGATCAAATGGTAGCCAAGCTAAAGGCAAAATTCATACCCAAGGACTACTAGATAAATCTGTTTAGGAGATTGCAGACCCTGAGACAGAAAGGGATGACCGTGAAGGAGTACACAGAGGAGTTCTACATACTAAACATCAGGGTTGGACAAAAAGATAGAGACGAGGAAAAAGTTTCCAAGTACGTCAACAACCTGAGATATGAAATATATGACGAGATCAACATGATGACAGTAAGGAAAGTAGAGGATGTGTACCTGATTGCATTGAAAGCAGAGGAGAAGTTGGCTAGGAAGCAGAGTCAACAAAATCGAGGTAGAAGCTTGAACAGAGGCAAAGGATTTTCCCATGAAAAGACACAGAAGCCCAAAGGTGAGGCAGAGAAACCACATAGTCACTCTAAGAGAGGAGGAAGTTCCTGAGGAAGGCAGAGTGGTGGTAGAAACTATTTTCCTAGAGGAAGAGGAAGAGGTAGGGGAGGTGAGATAAAGTGTTATG
This sequence comes from Picea mariana, assembly GCA_032191745.1. Lineage (NCBI taxonomy): Eukaryota > Viridiplantae > Streptophyta > Pinopsida > Pinales > Pinaceae > Picea > Picea mariana. The sequence continues at coordinate 79,763 of JASDQU010736865.1, forward strand.
TCTATGGAAAGGTAGGACACATGTCTTGGGAATGTCCCGAGAGAAAAAAAGAAGGAGGTGAAGCTCACATTTCAGAAGTGAAGAAGCAAGATGTTGAGGCAGAAGGTGCAGAATATGGGAGATCTTTGATGATAAAAAAAGTTCTCTTAAAGCTAGAGCCAAAGGTTGAAAAGACGGTGCAGAGGAACAATTTTTTCAGGACAACTTGCAAGACTAAAGACATAGTATGCAAGGTGATAATTGACAGTGGGAGAACTGATAACTTAGTATCCATAGATATGGTGGAAAATTTGGAGCTAGAGACGACTGTACATTTGACGTCATATAAAGTCTCATGGTTGCAGAAAGGTCATCAGGTAACAATCACTAAACAATTCCTGGTTGAATTTAAAATATGAGGGTATAGAGATGAAATTCTATGTGATGTGATTCCCATAGATGTATATCATGTTTTGTTGGGAATACCATGGCAGTAGGACAAGAATTTCATTCACGATGGGAGAAGAAATACCTATACCTTAAAGAAAAATGGCAGGACACACATGTTGCTTCCAATTAAAGAGAAGAAAGTAAAGGAAGAAGCCAACACGAGCATACTTCTCATGAGTGGGAAGGAAATCCTGGGTCAAGTTAAGAAGGAACATGAGATGTAGTTTGTTGTAGTGAGGAAGCCAAAAGTTATCCTTACAAGTACTTCTATGGAGGATTTTCCTGAGGAAATTTAGGAGTTGTTCGAAAATTTTGTTGACATAATTGTGGATGAGTTTCCAAGCTCGTTGCCACCTATCAGAAGTATCAACCATCTCATTGAATTGATACCAGGAGCAAGCCTTATGAACAAAGAAACATACAGATTGACACCTCAAGAGAATGAGGAGGTGAAAACACAGGTTCAAGATCGGTTAGGCAAAGGTTTGGTCCGATAAATCTTGAGTCCATGAGAAATACCAATTGTTTTGAGTCTGAAGAAGGATGGAGGATGGAGAATGTGTAGAGACTCAAGGGTCATAAATAAGATCACCATTAGGTATAGATTTTCATTGTCGAGGATGGATGACTAAATGGATTGTTTAAGTGGAGCGAACTATTTTTCAAAGATAGATTTGAAAATTGGATATCACCAGATAAGGATGAGAGAAGGTGATGAGTGGAAAACAACCTTTAAGATCAATGAGGGATTGTGTGAATGGCTTGTTATGTCATTTGTCTTAACAAATTCCCCGAGTACTTTTATGAGGTTGATGAATGAAGTATTGAAATATTTTATTGGCAAGTTTGTGATTGTATATCTAGATGATATACTAGTCTTCAGTAAAAAGTAAGAAGAGTATCTGAGGCACTTAACATTAGTGATGAAGAGGTTACAACAAGAGAAGTTGTTGATAAATTTAAGGAAATCCTCTTTCATGAAGATAGAACTCATTTATTTGGGTTTTGTGATCTCTTCAAATCAATTGAATATGGATCCCGAGAAGGTGAAAGAAATCAGAGAATGGTCATCGCCAAGGAGTATATTTGAGGTAAGAAGCTTCCATGGATTAGCAAGTTTTTACCGAAAGTTCATCATAAATTTTAGTGAGATTGGTGAAAAAATGATGGATACAGTAAATAAAAGACATAAGTCTTTCAAATGGACAGAAGAGGCTGAGAAGAGATTCAACATATTGAAGGAGAAGATAACAGAACAATCTATTCTGGTATTACCGGAATTCAGGAAGACATTTTAGGTGAGATGTGATGCGAGTGGAGTTGCAATTGGAGCGGTCTTAAGCCAAGATAATAGGTATGTTGCGTATTTCAGTGAAAATTTGAACGATGCTAAGAGAAAATACTCCACAAATGACAAAGAGTTTTATGCCATAATTCAAGCCTTGAAGAAATGGAGGCACTATCTCGTTCTGAAAGAGTTTGTTTTGTATAGCGATAATCAGGCTTTACAATTCATAACCAGAGAAGAGAAGTTAAACCAGAGATATGCCAAACGGATAGAGTTTATGCAAAATTTCACTTTTGTCACTAAACATATTTCTGGTAATGCTAACAAGGTTGATGATGCATTGAGTAGGAGATGTCTAATTTTGCAGGAATTTCAAGTGAAGACCTTGGGGTTTGACCACCTTAAGGAAATGTATCATGAAGATCCATATTTCAAAGAGGCATATGAAGCATGTGTGAATCATGTACTCAGAGATAGAAGCCAATGGGCCGAATATTTGATTCAAGATGGGTTGTTATTCAAAGGATGTCAGCTGTGCATACCAAAATGTCTAGCCGGAAATTTTGACCATGAAAAAACATTTGCACAGTTGAACGGTTCATATTATTGGCCAGGTATGAGAGTAGAGGTGAAGATGTTTTTGAAAAAAATTAAGATTTTCCAGTATGCAAAGTGGAAGAAGCAGACTATTGGGTTGTATCAACCATTGCCTATTCCAGAGAGGCCTTGGGATGCAATAAGCATGGATTTCGTGTTGGGATTGCCAAGGACACAAAGAGGAAGTGATTCCATATTTTTGGTCGTGGACAGGTTTTCAAAGATGGAATGCTTTATCCCATGCCAAAAGACTAGTGATGCAACACACGTTGCTAACTTGTTTTTCAAGGAAGTTGTAAGATTTCATGGATTTCCCAAGAGTATTGTTTCAGAAAAGGATACCAAATTTGTTGCTCATTTATGGAGAACGTTGTGGAAAAATATGGGAACATAACTATCCTTTAGTTATGCATATCACCCTCAAATGGATGGACAGAATGATGTGGTGAATCGAAGTTTAGGAGATTTGTTGAGGAGTTTGGTTGCTGAACACCATAGCCAATGGGATCAAATTCTAGCACAATCGGAGTTTGCATACAATGAATCAATGAACAGAAGTACCAGGAAGAGTCAATATCAGATAGTGTATGGAATGAATCCGAGGGAAGTTTCAGAGGTAAGATATCTAGAGCAAGATGAATTTAGGAGCGCTGGAGTTGAAGACTTCATTGCAGAAATGCAGGAACTTCATAATCAGATCAAGGAGTAGTTGAGGAAGAGAAACAATGAATACAAATGCAGAGCTAATCAACATAGGAGGAAACTTTAGTTTGAAGTTGGAGATCAATTTATAACACATATTAGGAAGGAGAGGTTCCCAAGAGGAACATATAATAAACTAAAGTTGAAGAAGATAGGACTGTGCAAAATCATAAGAAAATTTGGTGAGAATTCTTATGAGATAGAGCTGCCAAAAGATGTGGGTATATTTCCCATATTCAACATTGCAGACATGTATCCTTACAGGGAAGATGGAGTCGAAGGACCCGAATATCATAAGGAGATCTGGTGGAAAAATCAGATGCCTGTAGCAGAGAAGCCGCATATAGAGCAGATTGTTGATCGATGAATTGGTAAGAAGACTAGAAGGAAAAAATATTTTGAATATTTGGTAAAGTGGAAAGGAAGACCAATAGAATATGCCAGTTGGGTAAATGAAGTAGACATCCAAAAGCATGGAAGATCAGTGCAGGAGCTCATGGACAGGAGTCCATGAATTTTTCATCCAGAGGAGTATGATGCAGGAGCATCACCAGCAAAGCACAAGTGGAGGACAGTTAGGTGCACTAGAGCACATTTTGAAGAATGAGTATCACACAAATCTTTTGAAAAGAATTGTAATTAAATAACATCTTAAATGTTGTAGAGATGGATGGTTCATGAAGACATCGGAGAATGTATTTTCTTTAATGAAGCTGAGTGCAGTACACATTCGATGTATTCGATCTGATCTGTCTATCACAAATATTTGTTGTAATAAATTCTAAGTAGTTGATAGATTTTAATTCGATGGGATAGCTTAGAGTAAGTTGGAGGGAAGAGCTAGAAGAGCCCTCTTGGATAAAGCTTTGTATTATTGTCCAGAAAAGGATGTTGAATCTATTGCATAGGTTGATGCTGAAGTTGATGGGTTGTTGATAAGCTACAGATAGTTGATGTAGAAGTTATTAAAGCAGTGTATGAACATGTGTATATTTCAGTTGAATGAATATAAAAGAGGAGCATTGTCCCAAATGCATGGTGTTTATGCGTCTATCTGAATGAATGAATGGTAGACTTTTTGTTTATCTCGAATTCTCTGTTATTTCTTGTTCTTGTGCTTATGTGTGCATTTACATGGCTAAATGTATGAACTTATGAATATTTAGATAAGTTTAAATTGTTTCTCTTCTACGAGTAAGTGCAAGTGTGCATAGTATCCACAAGGAGTGCATTGACAGAGTTTGTTTTGACTCATAAGCTCAAAAGAGATAACATGAACTTATGTGTGCAAGGAGTGCATAATGTCCGCAAGGTGTGCGTGACATAGTCCATTTTGACTCAGAAAGTTCTGGAGAGATAGCTTGAAGGAAGTTGTCCGCAAGGAGTGCGTGACCAAGTCTTCTAACTTAGAACCTCATGATGAATAACTGAATTTGTCCATAGAGTGGCTAGATTTCAGAGGAGAACCTATTGGAAGGTGCACACATTATGAGATTCGATTAAGTGTCGAGCAAAGTATTCAAAGGGAACAAAGTTTAAGGAAGAACAAGCTCATGATGAAGAATGATGAGAAATATTCAAACGAAAGAGTGCTTGAGGTTTCTCTGATTCAACAAAGAGAGATCCATCCGGGAGGGATTGGGATCATTCTAGACCGTCAGATCTGGGAGGATTTGCACGGAGGCAAGTCACGAGACGTTTCAACATTTCAGAGTTTGGAACACTTCGATGTGTTGAAGAGGAGGGTTCATCGAATTTGTGAATTTTCAAGGAGAATCTTAACCATTGGTTGCAAGAGGACACGTGGCAATGGATTGGAGAATCCAGGAGTCGGAGATTCAGAGGAAGTAAGTGTGGAGTGAGTGAAGTTTCGTGAAGTCAAGAAACCCGAATCATAGTTGGACCGTCAGATCCAGGGATACACGTGGAAGAGACCCATGAATTTGGAGAAAATTGCTTAGGAAGGAAACATAGGAGGAGGCTATCATATCAATGGAACTCGAAGTGGTGAAGGGTTGCCAAGAGTCTAGCGCGAGACTAGTACTCACGAATCAGTGTCGCCAAGTGTCAGAGAGAGGAGTTTCAAGTTGTCTGAACTTGCATGCAACATCAAGAGGACATGTGTGAGCATATAGATTGATCAGGGTCTATTGAAGGCCCAAAGAACCAATTCAGTTAGGAAATTTAGAAGATTCGAGACTGGGAGGTCGCGGAATCCCCGGGAGAGAAGGGGGTGTCACACATCAATAAAGAAATTGTGTACCTTGACAATTTCTATTATATTCCAACCTCCATAGGTGAGGTTTCATTCTTCGTGGTTTTAATCCAGTCTCTTCTTTCCCATTGAAAAGATGTTTTTCAGTAGTACAATACCTATGATTCTTAGGAAGGAGGTGCCTATACTCATCAAACACCACCTTTCCTAAACTTTTTGAATGACTATACTTCATCTTAGGACCACAAACTGGATATGCAAATTTACTCTTTGTTTGAAGACATGCAATAGATGGATTAATGTCAATTATACGATGGGATTATTTAAAAAACATGCATGATATCTTTAAAAAATTGTATAGTATTAAAGTGCAACAGAATGCTACATACCACAAAAATGTGTTAGTTCCGGGGAATCATGAATTGTCCATACAAGTATTCCATGGAATTGAAATTTATTCTCCCCAATTAGTTTACATATGTTATACATAGTGATGTTGGCCCATAACTTTAGTAGCTCGTCGATAAGAGGCTCGATATATACATTCATATCTTTAACTTGGTACTTACCTAATTTTTTGGAATTACACATAATTACTACCATGATATGTATATATAAGTAAATAAATAAACAAAATATATTATGGAAAAAATAAAACAAATGAAAATGTTACATTAAAAAATTATTGTAAACAAAAACCTAGAACAATCATTGTCAAAATTATGTGCTCCCTCTTTATTGACATCCAAGGAGGAATGTTATTGTTCATAAAAAAATATGCCACAATGAGTTAATAGACCTAAGATCTCTGAATGGATTAACATCGTCAGTTGCCAATGAAATCCTAACATTACGAGGTTCATATTTGAAATCTGCCATTTTTCCTCAATTTACCTAAATGCATAACCATATGCAGGAATTCGAAGAACACCATCTCCACTTATGTTGCATGCATGGTAATCCATAAATTATGCTATGCTTTCACACATGAACAATTGATGCAAATGTGGAATTATGGGATTATGACGAAGAACCTTTCAAAGGACCTTTTTTGTTACTTGATCGGTTCAATATCTATTGATAAGACATTGTGGGCATCATGTTTTTAACGCATGTTATCCATAATATATAATATTATCATTATCACATGCATCTATAGTTTGATACTCCATTCCAATTTCTTTCATAATGGAATTCAAATATCGATATGTGCGAGGTAAAACATTTGACGATGGTAACAAAAATTCACCTGATAATGTACAACATAACAAATAACTATTTAATGTAAATAATATTAATCATAAATATTGCATTATTATTTTACACATTAATTAACACTAGAAAAAATAGAAAAAAGTCAACATTTATGTATATGAGATGAAACATATCACATGCCTTAGGATTTGTTTCATACAAGTGTTCGAAAAATTATTCATAACCTTTAAGTTCACTAGCAGCAATGTAGCAAAGATAATATTTTCTCTTGAGCCTTTATAAAGTTGTTTATTTTCCTTTTCTAATAGAGGTCCATCATAAATACCATCACTGTCCCCATCCTCATCTGACTGAGAAAAAAAATCTTGGATCATTTGATTGTCCCATCATCTTCTTCCATAAGATCCTCATTTGCTTCATGTTCCTCAACTTGTAAAACATCATTTCTACTACTACTTGGT